>PVJH01013763.1:0-59146 GCA_004026705.1 Nesogale talazaci
GATGGATGGATGGATGGATATCAGAGCCATACAAGCCCCCAGTAAGATGAGTAAAAAATAAGATCAACAGCCTGGGAGCCCAGAAGGGCAGTGCCCCCTGCCCTAAGGGGCCACTGTATCATCATCAGCTTGATGGCACTAGACTTTCTGGAGGTGTGAGGTGGCTACCTCGAAGCTCAGCAACCACCTTGCTGCAGCACGGCCACAGGGGGCTGTGACAGAGCCCGAGAGCAAGGAGGCTGGGGACAACGACGTGGTGGGCAGGGGCGCGGCCCCAGCCTGCCTCCCTCCTCTGCACTGACGGCCACTTGCAGCCAGCCCCGCGCTTCAGCTCAGAGCCGCACCCACCATGTGCAAGGCTTCTCCTGCCGCTGCCAGGCTGCTGACTGCTACCACGGCCGCCAGAGCGCACAGCTGGCACGTGGCAGGTGGTCGGTGAGCGTTTGAGGACCTGCGTGGGGCTGCTGCCCTCATCCCAGGGTGGGCACAGGGGACCGCAGCCCGGGCGAAGCCACTGATGCCCTGATGCAGGAGCAGAATGGGTGCTTCTCAAGGAGAAAGGTGAGACGCCGGGCAGAGAGCCGGAGTCTGGGTCATCACCCCCCAAGGGCTCAGAGCAGGGCCCCCAGAGGCCTGGGGGGGCACTCAGTCTGTCTCCCAATGTGGGGTTCACGGCCTTGGTCATGGTGAGAAGAGGGCCACGTGGATGGGGGCAGGTTGGCACCCACTGTCAGCAGCCTGCCCCTGTGTTACCTAGGCAGAGCCATGTGGGACTGGGAGGCTGGGGGGATAGGGGGTGAGGAAAAAGCTCTGAGGGAAACCATGACCTACTGGATGATGACCAAGATCCCAGATTTAGAACTTGTGGAGACCCAGACCCCCATTCCGCCCTTGGACACAGGGTCAGGCTGCTGTCCAAAAATGGCCAGAGCAGATCACGGTCTCAAGACGTATCTGCCAAGCTACCTCCATGCATAACTGCCAACCCACTGGGCCTGCCAGCTCAGCCAAGCTCACACCTAAACTTGACCGTCGCAGCCGGCAGGACCTTACAGCTCAGTGCTCATGACTGCCAGACCTAAGTCATGGATGCACAAAACGGCAGCGAGTCGATTTTTGGCCATTATAGTCAATGCAGAGTGCCAGACAAGGAGCTTGTCCTGCAACAGGGAGTGGGTGTGTCCCAAACCTAACCCTCGACTTATATGTGTGTATGTGTGCACGTGTTTACACACCCATTTTTATACTCCACCTTTATTCCTCCCAGAGAAGGGAAAGGGCATACAGCGCACAGTAATGCCTCCTAGTGGTCACACATGCACACCACCATCTCCATCGCCATGGTCACCGCCATCAGCATCAATCACTGCCACCACTGCTGTAATCACCACCATTACCATCACCATCATCATCATCAACACCATCACCATCACCATTATAATCACCACAACCATCATCACCATCACATCACCATGGTCACCACCATTGCCATCGATCACTACCACCACCACCATCATCATCACCACCATCATCACGACAATCATCATCACCTTCAATCACTACCACCACCACCATCATCATCACCACCATCATCATGACAATCATCATCACCATCACCATTATAATCACCACAACCATCATCACCTTCAATCACTATCACCACCACTATAATCATCACCACCAGTACCATCATCATCATCACCCTCATCATCATCGTCATCATCATAACCATTATCACGGCAACCATCATCACCATCACCCTCATCATGGTCACCACCATGGCCATGAATCACTACCACCACCACCGCCATCATAACCACCAGTACCCTCATCATCACCATCATCACCACTATCACTGCCATCACCACCGTCCTCATGAGACAGCTGGAAAACATCAATTCTTCAAAACGCGGGGAGCAGCGGCAAGAAGCAGCTCCATCATACCGAGGGAGCGTGTCACACCGACAGGCAGAAGCCCTCCCGTCATGCACGCCTGTGGGCGCCACACACACATGTCCAGGCACACACACAGCTGCATAGACATGGCACACACTTGTCTACCTCAGGCTGCTGTGCAGACTCTGCACAAGCTTCTCTTCACACGTGGCCTGTAGGCACGTGTGTTTACACTGGACACACACGTCGGCAAACAATGCAGCGCACATGCCGCACACACACGTCAGTCACGGGCTGTCATGCAGACACTGTGCCCCCACATCCCGGGAAGCAGAGAAGCTCTGGCTCTGGACTCGGGGGGGTGGGGGGAGAACAGGGTCTCCCTGGAGCTCCAGCCCTGGGCAATGCCCCGTGGCTCCACTGCAAGAGGCCTCTTCGCTCAGCTCACAGAGCCATGAGCTCCAGAACAGAAAAGCCCCGCCTCTGCCATCACTCTATGATCTCTTTGACCACGGCAAATGTTTCACCAGGAAGGGAGACTCGTTCATCAGACAAGATTGGGTGCATTCAGGGTGGTAATGGCCGCAGACAAGGGAGACATTTATCAGAGGAGAAAACTTGGAGTCCTTTTCCTGGGCTGGATGAAGGCTGTAAGTAGGTGCCATGCCAGTTTGCAGGGGGAGTACGTGGGGCTCTGCTCAGAGCTGAGAGTCCACAGCCCACACCACTTCCAGTCCCTCCCTCCAGCCTCCAGATCCCGTGGGGTCCTCTGCCTCCTGCCTGCAGCTGTCCATCAGGGCCCGCCCTCCCCTGCCACGCGGCCATCCCTTCAGCAGCCTCCTAGACCACTGGACACTCCCTTGAAGGGTGAAAGACGTGCTCAAACAGACTGTGGGAGCACCTCCCCCCTTCCTCCCTGCAGAGTCCAGGGAAGGCTGCTGGAAGCACTGAGGTGGGAGCTGGGCTTTGGGTTTACAGAGGGTCTCCGGCGACCTGGCAGCCCTGAGGAGCACGTCCATTCTACAGGGGCCCTGGGGTGGTCCCAGGGAGAGAAATATGTGAATGGGGGGCCGGGAGGGGCAACGTTGCAGGTGAGAGAAAGGCACGCTCCAGAAGTCACCTGGACGTGTTCACAGCCTGTGGCTTCCTGGGCCTGGAACTAGAAACCTCACCCCCGGATGCCGCCAGCAAAGGAGGACTGAAGGGTCACATCAGCATGAGCGCCCCCCCTCCCCACTAGATCTAGAAGAGGAAGACCTGGCGGTCTCCCCTGGGAAGAAGGCAGCCTCAGAAACCGGGAGAGGGAGAGGCAGTTTGACTCTGTCCTCTGGGGTTTTCGCTCAGTGGCCCACAGCAGCCTCCTGCGTGCCAGCTACTGTTCTGAGCCCTGGACAGGAGGTGAGCAAGAAAGACAGGGCCACGCCTTGCGTGGAAATTACCTCCCATGTAGGGAATGGAAGGGCGGGGAAGGCGGACCCCTCGACCACAAGTTCTATCATGTGAGGAAATAAAACTTTGGTGAAACAAGTGTGGAAATTGCTGAGTGCTGGATCGATGAACACATCATGGGTGGCATTCCCAGATCCCGGAGGAAGACATTTAGAAAATTAAACTTTTAAGACAACGTATTTATAATCTCAATGCAATAGAAAATGCTCCCAGGAGGCGGGACATTTCTGGAGGGCTTTATGCTTGGGGGTGGGGAGAAGGCTGGATGTTTTAAAGTCATCTCTGTCCAAATATATATATCAATTCCATTTAGAAGCCCAAGGAGAGTTCTTTGTTTGTTTGCATTTGGGTGAGGCCTGACAGGCTGACTCTGAAATTGATCGGTAGGAGGAGAGGGCCAAGAACATGCCCGACCGTGGTAAGGATGATCTCTGGACGGGAGCTGGCAGGCGCTGTCACGGAGCTGCAATCAAGGGGACGGGAGTCTGGTTCTGGTGCCCTGATGGATGGGCAGATTAAGGAAAGAAGAGACAGGCCAGAGATAGGCCCGTGAATAAGAAAAACAGAACAGAGCCCACGGCCACGGGGCTGATTCTGACTCATGGGGACAATGGTGCAGCGGGGTTCTGAGGCCGTCGGCCTTTGCAGGAGCGGACGCCTCCTCTTTCTCCCAGGAGCAGCGGGTGCGGGCAGCGGCCCCGCGCTCGGATACGTCTGCGTGGCTTCATCGGCCGCTGGGGGAAGATAGCAGGGGCCACTGGTCGTTCGGAAAGACAGACACGTACACCCCTACCTCACGCCGTCAACAGACAGACAAAATGGTGCCAGCTAGATTCGAGAGCCGGCTACGGGCAAAAACAGCAACATCAAAGACTCTTTGGAAGGAAAGGTAAGTGAACCGGGTGTGGCTTTGGAAGAGGAGGCTCTTCCAATGAGTGATGAGGCCGGAAGAACACAGAGAAAACATGAACGCGCACGCAGCTGCAGGACGTTCTTCTTGAACGTCTACACAGTGACAAACGCTAAGGGCCCAAGCCAAGGCAAGCCTCAGGGGGAAAGAAGGCAGCCCCGTGCAAACCTGGTGGAGATGGGAGCTCAGAGTTCATGAAGGAGTGCTGTGAGGCCGAGAAGTGAGCCTTGGCAGCACAGGGGGCCTAGGGTCAGTCGGGCTGCTGAACTGCAAGGCCAGGGGTTCAAACCCACCAGCCTCTCTGCGGGGTGAAGACGAGACTGTCTGCGACCCTAAAGGTCTCCCTGTTTTGGAAACCATCTACAGACACTTCCGAAGATGGCAGAAGTACACACAGTGAAACACCCCCAACCCCACAACTTCCCCGTGCATGCCTCAGTGCCACTGACGGCACAGCCATCACGCATATCCTTCTCCATGTCACGCTGACATAGGCTCGACACCCCCAAAGCAATGGCTCCCTCTGCCCCCATGGTAAAGTTTAGCTCAAGTTTGGCTTCTTCTTCTTTTGTTGGAAGTTTTCTTGCTGTCGTATTCATGCATCATATACGTTAAAAAGCGGGGTGTCTCCCACACCACACTCGGCCCCAGTGCGGATGCTCCCTCTGTGTCCGCTCTCTGACCAGGAGCGTTTTGAAAGGTGCCCTGGGGCCCTCACTCTGAGAGCTGACCCAGGAGATAGTGCCCGCCACGGGCTGTCAGAGTGGCAGTGACTCACCCGGAGCCCGCCTCGATGTCCCCAACTTGCTCTCCGAAGGAGCTGCACCCCTGTGGACAAGAGAGAGTGAGGCACCCTGACTGGAGAACTTGACAAAGATTCCCTCTCCTCCTCTGCTTGATTGGCTCTGGGGTCACTTCTTTCCTCCTGGTTTCTAACATAAACCACTCGGAGCGGGCTCAATGGCTCCTGGCGACACTGCCCCGTAAGTGCTGGGCTGCAAACAGCAAGGCTGGAGGTTCGAACCCCGGCTGCTCTGCCCTGGGAAGACTGGTGGTGGCCACAAGTCAGACGCAGAAGGCAGTGGTGGGTGGGTACACTATTCACAAACCCCAAATTCCTGGGAGCCCGGCGGTGGGGTAGGGGTGGGGGTACAGATAAAAGTTTAACAGCATCATGAAATTAAAAAGAGCCGTTGGGAATCTAGAACACCAAGGTTAGCGCTCCCTGAATTTGGATGGATGGGGATCCCTTTGCCCTTCCTCTATAAATCTGCGTTCTTGAAATGTCTCCCGAGATGTATTTTCCCAGCCACTTCGGATACGGACAGAGCCTAGAGAGAGGGCAGGCCTGAAGGCAGCGTGCAGGGAGGCCAGCCGGCCGGAGGGAGGTGGGACAGAGCAAGGATGAGTGCGTCGCTCTGGGCGCCCCAGACCTCCCTGAGGGACTACACAGAAGGCAGGCCTCCAGCAGCCCCCGTCCTACCCTGGCTGTCATCATGCTGACCATGGGTGCCCATTCCAAGTGCCAGGGCACCCAGCCCTGCAGCTTTGGGGTTCTCTGTCTTTTAGGACATGGCAGAAAGCAGAAGTCTCAGGACTCAACTTCCTGGGAGAGCGAGAGAGAGAGAGAGAGAGAGAGAGAGAAAACCCAGCCTAAGAGGGTCCAGACCAGGATGGAGGCCAGGGCAGGAAGTACTTACTATCTTTGTGCTACGCTGTGGCAATACTGTCTGAGCCACACCCCCTCCTGTGTGATGGTGAAATTATCAAGGGGGAGGGGAAATGAGCTGATACCAAGGGCTTCAGTAGAAAGAAAATGTTGAAAATGATGAGGGCAACACATGTACAAATGTGCTTGACACAATGGGTGGGTGGATGGATGGATGGAGTGTAATAAGAGCTGTAGGAGCTCCCAAAAAAATGATTTTTCCCTCCCAAAATTGATTTTTTTAAAAGAATGTACAAAGGTGATCAAAATATAACCTTATTGGATGGGCTCCCCATGGCCTGAAGAGGTTGCCTGGGCGACCACGTGGCAGAAGGACCAGCTGGCAGGACCTGCCTGCCTGACTTGCAGCGACATGAACACTCAGGCCCTGCGAGACCAGCTCAGTCCCAATGGATACGCCCCTTGCCATCAGGACATGAGGGGGGGAGGCCAACGTGAAGACCCAAGGAAGGCAGACCACGCCAGCCACCTGCCATGCCGGCTGGGCCATAAGGAAGCCCTGCAGAGGACTCCACACTCAGAAATGGGACCATTTATTCGAAGTCACAGCTACCACAACGTGCCCAAGAAAACAAAGCAGATGACCCCCAGAGACCTGTGCTGACCAAATACATTGACCTGGCAGTTTAAAGACCTGCTGGAAACGAAGGAGAAAGCCTGAGGCTGCTTGGTGGAAGCCACCCAGTATTTCCAAACTTCAGAAAACACTGCTCACAACCCCTTCCAAGAAGCAGAAGGCAATGGGCTCCCACCCTAGATGTTGGACAGGGCCAGCAGAGAAACAAACTCACTGCCCTCAGGGGGATGGCGACTCACAGGGACCCTGCAGGACAGGGTGGAGCTGCCTCTGCAGTTTCTGAGACAGGGAGGCCTTCTGGGAGGGGAGAGCTCCACCTTGTCCCCCGAGGACTGGTGACCTCGTGGTCATCACTGTGCTCTGGGCCCCCTGGGTGGGAGCAGCGCTATCTCCCCTGGGGTTATGTGCAAGGAGAAGAGGCAAACAGCCACGGGAGAGGCCACAGGAACAATCGCTGCCAACAAATGCTTTCCTTTGGAAATAAAGAGCCCTTGACAAAAGTGAAATTCCATGGATGATGGGCACGGGTCTGAGTGGAGGAGTAAGGGGATGGCGGAAGCACCTCTTCTCAGCCTCCCTGCACCACCTCAGCCCAGCCCTGGATGCCCGAGGCCGGGATGGCCTCTCTAACACGGCCCACGGCAAGCCCCACTTGCCAGGAGCTTCTGGTCCCAGCTCTTGGGTCCAGGGTGTTCACACACCTGGGGGTGGCGATCCCAGCCACAGCCCTGGGTGTTTATTCTGCCCCTTTCCTCAGCCCAGTTCAAGTCTGGGGTGACCCTCTTGAGTTTTTGCTACATGTTCTTCCATATATGAACCCCAGGATGGAAGAACCCACAGAGACAGCAAGTAGGATCAGGGTTTCTGGCAGGTACAGTGAACGGGGTGATGCAGACAGGTCTGAACCCCAGCTCTTCCTGCTCGATGACTGCAGAGCCTAAGCACACCAGTGGGTTCCCCGAGCCTCGGTTCCCCTCACGGAGATCAGAGTGGCTGTGTCCGGGGATTGTCAGCTTGCTGCCCTCAGCCCTGGGGGTGGAGGGGTAGAGCGATGGAGTGCCAGGTCAGCAGTTCAGATCCGCCAGCCCACCCGAGGGTCGAAGAGGAGGCTTGCTACACCCGTCGTGAAGAGTCCTCTTCTGGCTATGGCCTCCGCCCAGCCCCACAGGGCCACTCTGAAGCAGGTTGGCCCAGTGGCAGTGAGTTTGGCTTTTGGTTTGGCCATCAAGTCAATTCTGACTCACAGAGACCCTCCAGGACAGGGGAGAGCGGCCCCAGAGGGTTTCCAGGGCCACCACGTCCCTGGGCGCTGAGGCCCAGGGCTCCTGGAACTAAGGTCCTTAGGAGGTTCTGACAGAGAGAGCTGACGGCCGAGTGGTTCCCCAATAGAAGGGGTGGAGTTAATTCTGGGCAGTGGCAAAGAGAACATCACACGTCTTTCCAACAAGCCAATCCCAGCTCACGGTCCATCATCTGCCTAGCTAAAGGTCTTGGCAAGATGGCCACAGGCCGAGGCCCAAGCGGGCAGAGGAGCCGAGGCACGAGGCTCGGATGAGGCCCTCTCCCCCTGCATCTCCCAGTGTCCACACCCAGTGTCCCTGAGGCTGGTCGTGGGGCTCCCAGAGCCAGGGCAGGGGGTGACGATGGACCTGGGGCATGAGGCCATTTGATCTCCCCTAACCTGGCCCTTTTATCGATCGATGCTCTTTCCACGAGGAGCTGGCTCCAGTGTCCGTGGGCGAGGGGGGGGGGGCGCTGGCTTTTCCTATAAGTCTTAAGAATGCCAGGGAACCTGCTTCAGTCCGTGGCCAGGGACTAGCCGGAAGATGGGATCCGAATGGTCTCGGGTGACCCAGTCACCTTAGCCCCTGCCCTGCAGCCTCCTGCAAGAGCAGGGATCATCGAGGAGACTGGGCGTGAATGTCTAGCAGAGAGTCCTCAGATAAACAGTGGATGAAGAGCTAGTTCTGATTCAGCTGGCATGGAGCCCTGTGACCTCGTAGCAGTCAGAGCAGCACACAGGCACTTGGTGGCTAGCCAATAGGCCGGCAGTTCAAACCCTCAGAAATACAGCACCCAGGTTGTGGAGTCTCCGCAGGCCCACGGTGACTCCCAGTGCCCAGCAGAGCGCCCCACGGGGCTCTCCAAATCACCCTCTTACAGAAGCAGACGACTCCACGTCGCTCGCCCACAGAGCAGCAGGAGGGGCGTCATGGCCCCCTTCCAGGGAGGGAGCAGCTGAGTGCTCAATTGCCATGACATCAAGGCCCCTTTACACAAAGCACTGGCCCCACTGCCAGGGGCACATGGAGGCCCTCACTCACTGCTATGGGGTCCGTGCGGAGGGCAGGGAATGCTTTCTGAGGCTGAAACTCTTTTTTTTTTGGGGGGGGGGAGGCATCACTGCCCTCTGATGGTGGGAGTAGAAGGTCCAGCCTTTGCTTCTGTGGAGCTGCTGCTGGAATTGAACCTCCATCCTGGTGGGCCGCAGTCCCGCACACAACCACTATGCCACCGGGGCTCAGCCCTAGAGGCTGAAATTCTTTACGGGAGTAGAAAGCCCCATCTTACCTCCCAGGAGGGGTGGGTGGTTTTGAACTGCCGACCCTGCGATTAGCAGCCAGATGCACGCATGACCACCACACCACCGGAGCTTCTTGCTGGTCACAGCCACCTAAAACATGGGCTGTGCAGAAGCACTCTATTTCCAGCATTCGCTAATACATCACTAGACGCAGAAGTAACAAGACAGCCCATGAACAGACACAGGGATGCGGACACCAGAGTCTGTCGGGTGGGGGTGGGGAGAGGGGGAGGCCAAGGCTTGTGTACACAAGACAACAACACACCAGGCCAAAAAAAAAGAAAAAAGAAAACGCAAAAACAGGTTCAAGAAGCCAAGTCAGCTACACAAACAGCAGCTCACTGCCGTGAAGCTGAGGCCGGCTGGCTCAGCGGCCCCGAGGCAGCACGCAGGGGCCATTGCCCAGCCCTGGCCTCTCTCCACACATGCACCATCCTTCGACATCGACCCTGAAGATGGAGCAGAGGCTGTGAGAAAGCCGGAGAGGGGCCCTCAGGAGCCGAGCAGCCATCGAAGCCAGGAGGGGGAGGGGGACAGTGTCGCCGGTCCCAATAGCCCCAGCCAGCAAAGCCATCCGCGGAGGCCGAGGGGAGCTCACGGCACCCAGCAAGGAAGGCGTGTGTGGCGGTCACAGATCCCTTGGAAGGGCGCAAGAGAGGCTGCCGCCAAGAGGACGGAGCGGAACCTCGGGGAAGAGAAGCAAACATGGCAGTGGGAGAACCGAGTGAGAACTGTGCCAAGTGCAAGGTCCTGTCCAGGCTGAGTTGCCAGGACTGGCTCTAGCAGCAGGAAAAAGCCATGTCTCCGGTGCTTCCTCCGTGCAGACGGTGGAAACGCTCGATGGGGGTAGCAGCTGTCCTTCAGAAGTGTCACGTCTGGGCATCGAGGGTCTCGTGGACATAAGCGCTCTACCCTTCAAATGGCCACACGTCGGCACCGATGGGCTCTGCTAAGTCCCGAACATCTGCTGGGAGACCCGTGCACCTCCGCCCAGTCGGTTCTGACCCACAGGGGACCTGCAGGGCAGGGGAGAGGTGGCCCTGTGGGCTTCCGAGACCGCCCCTCTCCATGGGCGTAGACAGGAACAACTCACAGAATGAAGCAGAGAGGTCGGTGACCCAGAAAGGCGATCTGGAGGCCAAAGGAGAATCTCCCAAACCCGCCAGACAAGCACAGGGGTGGGTGGGCAGGAGAGGAGGGGCCCACCGGGCGGGGACGTGGCCGAAGAACAGGAGACAGGAGCATGTGGCAGGAGCAGCCCTCACAGGCTGCTTTCAGTGAAGACAGTCCCTTGACATCAAAGCAGAAAGAAAACGTTTTGAAAATGATGATGGCAGCGTAGGTACAAATGTGCGTGATACAATGGATGCATGGACTGTTAGTGAGAGCTGTAAGAGCCCCTAATAGTGATTTTTTTCTTAAATAAAAAAGATCGGTCGAGCTAATAAGCCTCTAAAAGCGAGATAAAGGGAGAAAGGAAAAGCCACGGGTCACGAGCGTCAGGATGGATGGAGGCCATATAGTGGTAGATCTCCTGGACATCCAAAGTTCACGAGGGGCTGGTGCAAGCCATCCCCACGTCCACCAGCTCAACACTCTAGACGCTCGGACCACAGCCTTCAAGCACCAACTGCCCTCCCGCGACCACAGCACAGCGGATGATCTCAGGAGATATGGGGCCACCACAGAAAACAGAAACCTCTCTGAGGAGAAGCCCCCAGGCCCAGGAGTTTCCCTCACTGGGAAATCCCCCCACTCAACTTCAAGAAGAATTAATGCCAATGGGACACCAGCTCTTCCAGAACAGAGACATGGAGAGAAAACTCACCATCTCCCTTCATGAGGCCAGGATTCACTCTGAGAACCAGCCGGGGGCAGGACAGTTATTACAAAGTGTCGTAAGATGAGTACCTCTGATGAACTTAGACACAAAAACCCTCAACAAAATGTTAGCAAATCCAGCATGTACTACACAGTGATACACCGTGACCAAGTGGGACTTATTTCAGGCAGGGTTCCGTACTCAGCACCAATCCGTGTAAGCCAGCACATCGGCTGGCTGGAGGAGGCGATGGGTGGGACGGCACTGAGTACCGCAGAGAGAGGACTGGGTATGATCCGCCGTCCTACTTTGGACGTGTTTTCAGGAGAGGCCCGGTCTCCGGAGAAGCACATCATGTTTGGTAAAACAGAGAGGAGAGACAGCGACCAGGAGAAGGACCTCGGGAAGATGGCTGACCAGAGGCTGAAACCATGGACTCACGGCGTGGTTGTCATGATTGTGAAGATGGTCAAGGGCTGAGCTGTGCTTCCTTTTACATAGGTGTCTCACACACACACACACACACACACACACACACACACACACACACACACTTGATAAGCTAGGGATACCTCCAACTTGATAAAGGGCATCTACAATAAAATATAGCATCTGACATCAAGGCTAAGGTGGTCTACTCTGACTTCTTACTAAATATGCACTTCCAAATTCTGACCAGCCCAGTCGAGCAAGAAAAGAATAACAAGCAAACAGGGTAAAGGAGACCTACCCCTCCACCTTGCAGAAATCAACAAAGAAAATCCCCCCAAAATAATCTACACAACAACTCACAGCGCTGACAAGTGACCCTACATACACAGCAACAGGCAAAAACTGATCACAGTTCCATTTACGACTGGTGAACAGGCCAGAACCAAATCTCACAACACAGGGGCACCACAACTGGAAACACTCCCCAAGAATAACAGAACAGAGTGGAGCCATCTGTATGCTAAAAATGACAAGGTACGGACCAAAACAAAACCAAAAAAGGGTTAAACCACCAGCTAGACTTAGAATGATGACGGGCTGGAACACGTGACGGTGAGTACAATTTCAGTTTTGAAAGAAGGAGAAACGAGGTGGGAGCGAGGCTTGTTCTAAGAGCTATGGTCATCGGAAAGCGTGGTGCTGGCAGGCGGGAACAGAGAACCAGAAACAAACTTCCCTTGTGGTGATGAGAAGCAACAGGGACAGGGGAGGCGTGTGCGGCCCGAGAAGGCTAACTCCGACACGGAGGCACTTGGGCTAACTTGACACTGGGGAGCGAGTCTACTATTGATCCTGGGGAGAAGAACCAGCTGTGGCTCTTAGCAAAGCAGCTGATGTGATAGTCTGGCTCTTCCAGGAACTGCGAACTATGGAAACTCTTGTACAAGATGTTCCCAAGAACCAGACAAGATTAGGCAACCGAAAGACACAGAGCAAACTATTTTAAAATCATTGTGGCTTTGACAAAACTCCGTGGCACCTTTGCAGAATGCCAGTCACACTGGGCACTTGTCTGCCAGCACCTCCTTCTGATGAACTCCGCAGGGCTCCGGGCACGGCCTCCGAGGCGCTGTTCTCACTGCATGAACAAGTGCACTTCAATAAAACGTTTACATCTTGCTCCTAGCCGAGTCCAGAGCCCTGGTTTTACAACATGCTCTGCTGTCAGACTTATGGGAGCTGCACTGTCCCCAAGGAGCCCAGGACACGTTCCCTGCCACCGACTGCACTATTTGCAACCTCTGTTTCCAGGAACTCCCTGGAGCTATCTCAAGGCAAGGAACCTCTGGACTCCCAGCTCCATTTTCTTTGCAGCGTAGTTCTTCGAGCTTTATTCAGTTTGTGTTTTGCTATTGTGAGTTAGTCTGGGTAGGTTAGAGAAATAAATTCATAGGCATAAGAAAGAGCTATACATAAAGAATAATTGTGCATTAAGAAGACATCCCAGGGGCTGAGCCCTGGTGGCGTAGTGGTTGTGCGCGGGACTGCGGCCCACTGGGTTGGAGGTTCAAATCCAGCAGCGAGGCTGGGCCTCCTTCCGCCCACCACCAGAGGGCAGTGATGCCCAAAAAACAAAAAAACAAAAAACAAAACAAAACAAGAAGACATCCCAACCCAGTCCAGATCAAGTCCAATAATGTGGCAGCCATGTGCTTATGTTAATTTCATGATTAAGATATAGTGGTAGAGTCTGGCCTGTTAATCTGGAGATAGCCATTGAGTAGCCAATGAGGCCTCTGTGTGGGCATGGCTTTCTCCTGAGAATTCTGGGAAATTTTGCGATATTTCCCTCATTGAATGAGAAGCCATCTCCCCCATTGTTGGGAGTTAATTTCAGAGACAATGAACTATGCACAAGACAAGATGGCAGCGTCTGAGGAGCTGATGGAGCAAGAGAAGAAGCTACACGGCCTTACCCTGATGGAACCAGACCTCTGAAGCTGGAGAAGCCACGTGGAGAGCCCTGCCAGTGCTGAGTTGCTTCTGCCACTACTGGATGCTGTTGATGGACCCTGAGCTCTGGAAATGAGGAGCCATGGGGAGACTCCTGCCAGTGCCAGGATTCTGCACCCACTGACCTGCGACTTTGTGAGTCGAAAGGAGACATTATAGACTGGTATTGGGCATATGGGCTAATATCGGACTTATGACTTTGAATTCGACTGGGTTAGAATGTTTTCTTAATGTCCTATCCCTCTTGTATATAAATCGTACCCTTATATCCATATGTGAGTCTATGAATTTGTTCCTCTAGTTTACCCAGACTAACACAACTGGTATCAGGCATATGGGCTAATATCGGACTTAAGACTTTGTACTGGACTGGGTTCAGATGCTTTCTTAATGACCTATTCCTCTTATATATAAACCATACCCTTATATCCATATGCATATCTGTAACTTTGTTCCTCTAGCCTGCCTGGACTAATATGGCCCAAATGTCCAATACCAATCTATAAATTCCCCTTCAGACTCACGCAACACATGCACTGACACCAAGTGCAGGAAGATCACAGGCCAGTGGGTGGGAGGTCTTGTGGATCCAGTGGTCTTCTCAGCATCTCAGCGCTGGCGTGGGTCTCCATGTGGCAACAGCGTCGCCCCACATGTCTCATCAGCGAGCATGTCTTGCAGGCAGCGAGTGCGTCCTGCCTCCCACGAGTTATTTATCTCCTGCGCGCCTCCTACTGAGGTCATCAAGCGGCAAACGTGTGTGCTTTCAGTCTCCTTCCGTGTCTGGTATCCCTTCTTGTTGCGGGACGCCGTGACTAGCAGTTGCTGGCAGGCGTCTTCTAAGTCTTAGAAACACTGGTTCCTGCACCAGCCTTACAACTAGGGCTTAAAGAAGCTACACTGAAGGAGAAAAAAACCCAAAACTATCCATTGCTTTATCTGACAGATGCACTAGAAGGAAAAATTTGTTTTATATTATTAGTATTATTATTACTATAGCAGCTCTTAAAGAGGAACAAATTACACTAACTTGTTTACCTAAGAAAATATTATAATTATGAAAATGTAGCATTTCCCTACCTCAGGTATTATTTCATTACCTCCTCACCAAAAAAGATTTACTGATTCATTTGATAATAAATAAAAACCTATAAAAATTAAATTGTCCTGGTCGTATTAGGAATTAGTGAGAATCAATGCATTAGGGCCCAGGTGTTCGTGTGCACATGAGCCTTTAACTGGAATCTGGAGAGCAAGACTTTTTCCAAGCAACAAACTAGAGACCATCTAAAACTTCCTCTATTCCAGGAAAGGAAATAATCTTGATGGATTACAGAATGAGACGAATGAAGGCTGAGATGCTTACCAAAAGAATAATAAAAATTTTAATAGGGACATGAAATACTTAAACTTTACCTCAGCAGTAATTACATTTTATAATATATGGAATCAAATTAATTTCCCAGGTTTTTAGGCAGCTTTACTGATAATACGTTGTTAATAGATATTCCTTGTACTTGAGGTGGGGTCAGAAGGGGATCAAGAAGGGCGGAAGTGGGGACTTGTCTGAGCTGGGCCTCTGGGGAGCCATCATTGGGCTGATGTGGCTGGGGATGGAGCCCCCACCCCTGGGTAGCCAGATGTGACCTCCCATCACGCCATCAGATAGACAACAGAGGCAAGAAACGGAAAAGGGTTTATTGCACTGTCAAAGAGAATTCATTTGATATGGCCCAAATTCTTATTTACTGCAGTGAGAAAGTTTAATGAGTTAATTTATGAGAATTTTTTATAGCTTTAATAGAAAAGAGCAAATAGCTTGGTTCCCCGCTGCTTAGATAACAATGTTTTCTTTGATTACGGGGCTGAAGAATTAGTTTTATTCCTTGTACAATTCGGCTTCAAAGACGAGTGTTTGACAGAATAAACTCAAGTCAAAAACAACCAAGCTGCACAACTTTGTAAAAGGCTAAGAGTTTGGTGTTTTAATTTTAAAACATTACAATTCCTGGTCAGTAACCCAAGTATAGTTTCCTGGTGACCTATACTAAATTTCTGACAACTTTGAAACTTCATGAAAAGCCACAACAGATCTGGTTCTGTTTGGTAAAGAGAAAAATGCTTTTTTGTTTTTGCTTTTTTTAAAAAAAGGTTATTTTAAAAATGTGTGACGGCTTACATAAAACATGTTGTCATATCAGGAGAAGTATCAAATTTTCTTTGAGTTAAAATTTATGTCTGTAATATTTGTCTGATATTAAATGTCAGCTGCATAGTACATCATAATTTTACTATTTCCATTTCTAACTCAATCTCACAACCCGTGTCTTTGGGCCTCGCATCATCAAAGTCATTGGTTTCGATGGAAGAATTTTACCCAGGGAGTTTTCCATTACATTTAGGTCTTCAAAGACTCGCTCTCCTTCTCTTCCTTGGTAGATCCTAACTCTTTGGCATTACAATGTTTCCCACCTGAGCTTCTTTGACGCTCTTTAAACATAAGCAGGTTAATCATCACGGTGAGAGGTAGTATTTCCAGCCAGAGCTTTTGAAAATATGTGGCTTTATTTGACTTTGCAGTAGCTTCACAATTAACTCCCATCAGGACTGATGCCTTTTAAGAACTGTTATTCCTACGTGGACATTTCGTGTTGTCATCCACTATTCTAAAGAATATTTTTCACAGGTTAAAGAGAGCTTTGATGACCAGAAGCTAAAATCCAAAAAGCGACCTAAAATTACAAGAAGACTCAGAAAAATTCGTGGGGGTTAGTGGGATTTGCACCCACCCCCACCCCCAAGCGTTTTGAAGCCCACTTGGATCTCAGGAGAGGACGCCTATTGGAAAAGGGGCCACGAGAACTCACTGGCGAAGGCCATACCTCGGTCTTCATCCCGACTCACTCCAGGGCTTGTCTGCTCATGGGGCATTACAATCTGAACCTGTCTGTCCGAGAGGCAGGGTGGTCGGAGCACTGCTGTGACTGTGTCAAGGCTTTGGAGAACGAAAGTCACCTTTCAGTGCCCACGTGGCTAGCAGTCATGGTAGTTTAGTGGGTTACTCACGCAGTGAGCTGTCATAAGGTCAGCAGTTTGAATCCACCCGTTTCTTCTCAGGAGAAAGACTTACTGCCTCAGAAACCCCCGGGGAGAATCCCTCTCTGCCCTATGGCATCACGGAGATTCAGAACCAACTCGGTGGCCAAGAGCAAGAGCCAGAAGCAGGCAGTGTCGAGGCAGAGAGGCAGTCCCAAGATCCTACGAGGCTTAACTGCATTTTGTGTGTTTTATCACTGTAGCTATTCCTGTGGACTTAGTTTTACTTCATACTCGAGTCTGTTTCCTTCGTAATTGAGGCCTCACTTCAGTTGTACATTGTTTTTCTAATAATTTCTTCTACCACATGGAAAGAAAAATGTAACTGCTAAACTAACCCAATCAGTAGCTAGTGTCAGTCATCTGATTTAACGTTCGATGTGTCACCCATCTCTGGTCTGCAGGTGAAAATGCAGGTGTGTTGGCATCCCTTCAATTAAATTGCAATGCTGTTAACTCTTAGTCCAGCGGTTCTCAAACTTCCTAATGCCGTGACCCTGTAATACAGTTCCTCATGTTGTGGTCACCAACCCCCCCAACCATAAAGTTATTTTCTTTTTTTTTTTTTTGGGGGGGGGGAGGCATCACTGCTCTTCGGTGGTGGGAATAGGAGACCCAGCCCCACTGCTGGAATTGAACCTCCGTCCCAGTGGGCCACAGTCCCGCACACAACCACTACGCCACCGGGGCTCAGGCCCATGAAGTTATTTTCATTGTTACTTCATAACTGTCATTTTGCAACTGTTATGAATTGGGGAGCCCCTGTGAAGGGGTCATTCAACCCCCAAAGGGGCCGCAACCCACAAGTTGAGAATCACAATATTAATGTGGTAGTCACATAATCTGTTGTCAATTTGAAATTTAAGAGTGAAGGAGTAGAATATAACCCATCATCAGGTTGCAGCTTGATGACCTCATTTGGAGGTGTGAGTGTTTCTGGAGGGAGGGCCCAGGCAGACTCCCTGGGAGACATTCCTGTTGAGAAGACACAAGGAGCTACCCCAGGGCCTAAAGCTGAAGGAGACCAGTGCCCTGGTCTCCACATGGAGACCCCTGTCAGCACTGAGAGGCTTCCACCACCCCTGGATCCACAAGACTTTCCACCCACTGATCTGTGACCATCCTGCATTTGGCCTCATTACATGTGTTGCGTGGGTCTGAAGAGGAATGTATAGCCTTATATCAGGCATAGGGACAAATACTGGACGTATGGACTTGATCTGGACTGGGCTGGGAGGTTTGCTCAATACTTAATTGCTCTTGTATATAAAGCTCTTTCTTGTACACATATGAGTGTCTGTGGATTTGTTTCTCTAGTACAACGAACGCCCTGAATTAGGAGGGGTCTTTCTCAGGCCCTTCTTTACCCTGGCATGGTATTGTCCAACTTGCCGAGTGCATTCATAGCTTGTCGGTTATCATGCTTCAGGTCGCTGATGCTACTATAACAGGAACAGTGGCACTTCACCACGATCTCAAGACTCCCTTGCTAAAGGGGTACTAGGAATTGAGGCAGCTATTTTATCTTAGCTTAGCTTGACAGGGTATCTTTTGCTCCCAATAACCAGCTCACCCTAAAGGTGAGACCTAGTAATAAGACATGATGAGGAAATATAAACTAGATGGGGTCCCCATTCATTCCCTGATGAACAGAGCAAGCGCAGACAGTCCTCCGATGCTGGTTTCACAGGAAGAAGGATTACTTCCATGTGACAGTGTAATCTCATGGTGGAGATGGCTCGATCAAAAAGGGGATGTGAAATATCAGATTTCGGCTAAGCCCCAGTGGCATAGTGGTTGTGCCGGGACTGCGGCCCACTCAGACGGAGGTTCAATTCCAGCAGTGGGGCTGGACTTCTTACTCCCACCACTGGAGAGCAGTGATGCCCCCCCCCAAAAAAAAAAATCAGATTTCAACTTAGAAGCATCTAAGCTAGCTTGGAGACAGCATGCTGGCCTCGTGTTCTTCACAGGGAGCAGCAACCACCAGCTGCCAGTGCCAGAAATGCAGCTGAGGGTGTGGCCTAACTGCTCCAGGATATTTGAACTGGCGAGAACCAATTGAACACCCAGTCCTCAGGACACCAGGTAGTATCAGGCAATGGGCTGCAAGGAGCAAACTGCAGGAAAATCCTCATGGCTTCGGCAAACATCGGTTGCACTGCTGGAAATGTCAACCGTACAACAACATTTTTGTCTGTTAGAACCTCGTTGATGTGTGATAGGCCGGGACACACACACACACACACACCATCTGGCTTCGATGGGTGAACGAATGTTCCCTCATTGAAACCGCCTTCGTGCTCGATAGACCTTTTCCTTTGCCCCCCAGGAGGGCACCGAGCTTTCCTTCTGCAACAAGCTCTACCCAAATCTCACAGCTTCTACGGAAGACAACACCCACGTGTATCAGAAGCTTGGACATAAAAGATAAACTTGAACTGGGTTTAGGAAATGGAGATGAGGTAATCTTGGGACCTATGGTTCAAAGGAGAATTCTTCTACTTGACATCGGAAGCATAATGTATAAAAGGACAAGCTAACGAATCAGACCTTAAAAAAATATATTTTTAAAAATCCTGTACTGCAAATTATCCAGTGAACAGGATGAAAAGAAAGATGAAATACTGGAATATTTCCAAACCACCTATCTGATAAAGGATATATTAAGAACTGCCAAAATTCAACATTCAAAAATTAAAGTTAGACAATGAGAAAAAGAAGGGGACATACAGACGGCCAAAAAGCACATACCAGGGCCTTTGACATCACGAGCCACCGGAGCCATGTGCAGGAAAGTCACCGGGGGGGGGGGGGGGGGCTCCCATCAGAACAGCCAAAGCAAGCAAACGGTGTGAGAGACCCCTAACACTGCCCAGGAGCCAGAGAAACTGGCTTACTCTGACCCTGCCGCTGGGAAGACAAAATTACAAAGCGGCTTCGTACACAGCTGGGCAGTAGCTTAAAAATAAAAGGCATGAGCTTACGCTGTGACGTAGCCATAGCACTCTTGGGCTGTGGCCCCGTGAAAGTAAAACGTCCTATTCATACAAAAGCCCAAGCACAAAGGCGTGGGGAGCCGTCTTATGTCTCACAGCCACAAACTGCCCACGGCCCAGATACCCTTTAGCGGACGAGGGGTTGAACAGCCAGGGCGTGTCCCTCGCAGGGAGATGCAGGGGCCCAGCAAGACTGACTCGCACACCACACACCACACACCACCCGGTGTGACCGGTGAGTGCAAAAAATCCCTCCCAACCTGGACGAGCTGTCTGCGTCTGAGTCCAGCTCCAGGGCATGGCGGAACGACACAGTGGGAGACGGGGAGAGCACCGCACAGGGGTGCCAGGCACTGGGGCGCGGAGGGGCGGGGTGGACGCCACTCAGGGGTGGCACAGTGGAGGAACCACTCTGCCGGCCAGCTGTGGGCGCCGCTGCCGAAGGCTACACGTGTGACGAAACCACACCGGGCTATCAGCCTGCGGGAGGAGCTCTGGTGGCACAGGGGTTAAAGTGCCCAGCTGGGGTGCAGGACCGCGGCCTGGGCATCTGCTTGCGGAAAGATGACCGCTCTGGAGACCCATGGGGGCAGCGCTGCTCCATCCTGCACAGCCGCTATGCGTCAGAATCCACACAGCAGCAGTAGGCTTACAGAAGTGCGGACATGCACACACACACACACTCAACACACACTCACACTCACAACACTCAAATGCGTGAGGCTACACCCGGGGACCCAGGACAGGCTCCCTGGAGGGACAACACCAGCATTCAGGAGCGGCCACTTAGCCCTCGCAGGTAGGGCTGCCGTTCCTCTGGGTGCGGGGCTGAGGTGGGGAGGCCTGGCTCCAGGTGGTCAGGGCCTCCCTGGACATTTTGAAGCAACTTCCTGTGAATCTGTGGTCATTTCCGGACCCAAAGATAAACAGCAGCGGTGCACTGTGAATGGGACCGCCTGGCATCGAAGAGCCATTTCCCTCCTCAGCCATCTGAGGAGGGTGACAGCTGGGGGACTGGGAGCAGCAGGTGGATTCAAACTCCTGGCCTCTCGGCTAGCGGCCGGTCGCTGGCGGGCTCTTTCCTGTGCCGGAAGGAGTGCGGGAACGCGGGGGTGTGCAGAGGCTGCGGCAGCGCCCGGACACCTCGGCCACGCAGGTGGCCGTGCTGTGCGCTGCTGGTTTCCCGAAGGTCTGCCATCAAAGTATCAGGGGCACGGGGACCCTGCGGGCGGGGCGCGGCCCGGAGAGCTAACTGCACGGTCAGCGGCCTCTGGCTGCCCGCTCCGGAGCCCCGGGATCTGGGGTGGACTGCAGTGCAGGGGTGCACGTTATTAATCCGATGCATCACGATCTGAAAGCCACCCATAACTGCTCCCTCCCTTCACTCATGATTTATTTATCTCATAAATAGTTCATTAGCATTTCGCACCTAAATGTTAATTAATCTTAAATAATTAATTAACATTTACTTTTAATTAAAATGATGACGTAGGCATGCCTTACGGCACACTTTAGGGACACTGTCTCTGAGACAGACGTCTGGGCCGGGGAAGAAGATATCCGGCTCCTCACCTCGTCCCTCGGACAAAGGCAGCCCCCCGAGACATGGCCCTCCAACACCCTTCCAACCGAGTGTGAGGTGTGGGCACAAGGGGGGGTGCGGGGCATCTGACCCACACCAGAGTGCTGAGGCAGGCAACAGCAGGACAGGGGAGGAAGTGCAGGAGACCGGGGGGGTGGGGGGCGCGGAGAGGAATACGGGAGGGTGCAAGTCACAAAACAATGGTGCATGCACTGCTGGGTGGCACACAGATTCACTCCAGAGAGGCCATCGTCTTGGTGGACCTGGACAGGGACTCCCTGTCTGCCATCGTCCTGGGAACGGGGTCCCAGGCCTGCCTTCTGGGGGGCTCAAGGCCCCCCGGGGGTCAGCGGCCCACTGAGCCAAGCCCACTGCCATCGCCTGGATGCTGACTCCCGGAAGCCCGACACCACGCCCATGCAGTTAGCGGACCCCAGTTACCCAGCAGGGCCCGGGCATGGAGAGTCTGCACCACTCACGGCAGCCAATCGGGGCTCAGTGCCCCAGAGGGATGCTGGCCCACTGCAGCCCTGCAGGGAGGGCTGCGCAGAGCTACCCAGGGGGGGGGGGCGGTGTGAGTCCCGAGACAGCCAGTCTTCCACCATCACCGCTCTCCCTGGAGAGGCTGCTGGGTTCAAACTGCTTTGGGTCAGGAGTCCAGTGCCCACCAGGTGTTGCCCCCCCCCCAGGAGCCCCTTTGTGGTCTATGCAGTCGTGGACCCAGGATGAGTGTGTGTCTCTAATTCGCAGAAGGCTGAGGAGGCATTTGTATCTGAAGGCGGCGGCAGTAGCTGCTGCACACACATCATGTGAGTGACGTGGTCCAGCTGCTATGAAGGCCCGTCTTGGTGGTCATGGGAACTCCGGCGGCCTCCTTACCCTGCACGCCTGGTGACACTCACCCCTGCTTAAGGCGGCGAGGAACCCCGTGCACTGAGGCCCCCATACTCACCCACCCTCACCCAGGAACGGCAAACTCTCCCGTTGCCAAGATCAGAGCACACAGGCTGTTCACTGGTCACTCACTGAGACCTCATCAGGGGCCCAGTGTGTCCACAGTCAGCGATGGGAGTCACCAGGACCCCAAACCCAGTCCCGTCACCCCCCTGGCCCTGCTGTGCTCCTCTCACTGGTCAGTCCGGGGTACCCTGGCCACCCAGGGGCTCGGGCACAGAGGCCCGGGTGAGGGCAGCGCAGGGCCGGCAGTACTTCATGCTGTTGTGCACGGGGTCTCTGCGGGTCCATCTTGACTGGATGACAATGGCCCACATGGAGTCCTGGGGGGTCCTGGGTGCCCATCAGGCTGCCAACTGCAGGGTGAGCAGTTGAAAAAAACCCAGCCGCTCCGAAGGAGAAAGACCGGCCTGCTACTTCCGTGAGGAGTGAAGGTCCGGGGAAAGCGCCTGGACAGGTCCACCCTGTCCCCCAGGGCACTAGGACGGCAATGAGTCTGTCTGTCTGTTTTCCCATGGTCGTCAAGGGGCCCTGGGGATGCAGTGGGGTAAGTGCTGGGCGGCTAACTCCAAGGTCAGCCGTTCAAACCCACCAGTTGCTCTGAGGGGGAAAGATGGGGCTCTCAGCTCCTGAAGACTCTCCTAACTCGGCAAGAGTGACAGCCTTAGAAACCCACGTGGGCACGTCCATCTTGACCCTCCTAGAGGGTCACTAGAAGCCAGAACCAGCTTGATGGCCATTTCCTGCCTTCCCTTGATAGCCGGGGCTGGTGAGCTGAGGCCTGCAGGCCCCGCCTGGCCCGGCCCAGGCCCAGGCCCATGTGTGCACAGCCTCTACACTGGGGCCTCGCTGTCCTGAGTTGATCCCAACACCCAGAGCAAAGAGGTCCCGTGAGGGTCCCAGGACTGGGACGTGATGGGAGCAGACTGGTGCAGCTGGTGGATTTGAACTGGCCTCCGTTCAGGGAGCAGCTGAACGCTCTAGCCCCTGGGTGACCAGGGCTCCTTTCTCACAAGCAAAGTGGCTGCTTTGACCGAAAGAAAAGGGACGGGGAGACGAGCACAGCAGATGAAATCACGACAGCCATCTGCAGCTGTGGCGGTCATGTATTCGATATGTCAATTTTATGATTGAGATGTAGGGGTGGAGTCTGGCCTGTTAACCTGGAGATAGCCATTGAGTTGCCAATGAGGCCTCCGTGTGGGCATGGCTTCCTCCTGAAACTTCTGGAAAATCTCGTGGTATTTCCCTGGTGAAGAAGAGAGGCCATCTCCCCAGTTGTTGGGAGTCAGTCTCCAAGATGACTAACCACAGACAAGACAAGATGGCAGCATCTGAGGAGCTGGAAGAGCCGGAGGAGAAGCCAGGTGACCTTACCCTGATGGAACCAGACCTCTGAAGCTGGAGAGGCCACATGGAGAGCCCTGGCAGCCCTGAGTTGCTTCTACCATCACTGGATGCTGTTGATGGACCCTGAGCCCTGGAAGTTCATGGGGAGAGCCCTGCCAGCGCCGGGATTCTGCACCCACTGACCTGTGACTTTGTGAGTCAGAAGGAGACGTTATAGGCTGGTATCAGGCATATGGGCTAATATCGGACTTGTGACTTTGAACTGGACTGGGTTGGGATGCTTTCTCAATATTCCATTCCTTTTGTATATAAACCCTTATATCCATATGCATGTCTGTGAATTTGTTTCTCTAGTCTACCTGGAGTAACACAGTGGCCCACAGAGCTCTCCCCTCCCCACCCCCCACTTCCATCTGACCTTCCGAGGAAGCAGCCCAACTGTTCCTGCCAGCCTACCCAGCACCCTGGGGAGCAATACCACCTCCACCTCTGGCTCTGAGACTGAGGGCCCCCCCCCACCCACCCATCTGCTGGGGCCGCTCATTGCTGGGGGTGTGCTGGGTACCGTGGGCGCTAACAGGTAGAGTATCCAGATGGCAATGCCCTTCTTGAAAAAGGTACTGATTCTTATGCATTTGTCAACAGATGGGGATTTTCCTCGCAGATCTGTGGGATCCCTTCAAGGCTGGTTTCCCAGCATCATCAGGACGGGAAGGAAGGACACGCTCCGGGCAGGACCCGTGCCCCTGAGATGCCAGCACACGTGGGTCTGCATGGAAGGTCTGGGGAGCTGGCCGACACCTCTCCCCTTGGGGGCCAGACGTGGGAAAGCCCCCCAACTTTGTGCTGGCAGGCTCATTCTTGCTCCTTGAGTTTATGGCTCCCCAGTGGCGTTCCTCCTCCGCCTGGCCGTGTGGCCGCCTGGCCACCTAAACCCAGGTGGTTTAGGACTCACCTACAGACTCGCCGAGCCCCTCTGTGGGTGTCTCGCCTCTTCTCTCATCTGCACCCACCTCCACTCCCCGGCCTCCAGACCTCGGCTCAGACAGCAGCAGTATCCTTGGGAGCCCTGCGCGCTGTGCCCTTCCCGCGGTCTGGAGAGGCCCTCACGCAGACAGTCAGGGGGTCCCGGAGCTCTTCTTGGATGTTGCCTGCCTTCTTCCAGGGTCACAGCCCTGGGTTCCCTCCCGTCAACCTCTGGGGATGGCTCAGTCCCGTGCGGTGTGGGTTTCCTGGTTCTCTATGGCGGGAGGGCTGGGCTGGGGCTGGTTTCTCCAGCACGTCTGGACCTGGCACTGATACCCGACGGATTCTCGTGGACTCATCCAGCCTTCTCCAGTGGGCTCTGGGATCTCAGAACCCCGGAGCCGTGTGCAGTCCCTCTCTGGCTCGGGTGTTGGCCACCCAAGGCGTGTGAGGGTCTGCCGTGGAAGGTTCTCACAGGCCCGTCTGGTCAGGGCTTTACCAGAGGTGATGAGGAGTGTCCAGGAGACGCCCCCAAGGGAAAACCCAAGTCTACCAGCCTGGCCGCCAGGAAGAAGGTAACGGACAGAGATTGACAAGATCCACGACATCGCTTCCAAGAGGCTAAGTGAGAGAACAAGGACTTGTTTGTTTTAAGCATATTGAGAAAGAGCAGTGTGCAAGGACTCAACAGAGGGAAACACAAAGGGCCAAAAACAGAAGAAGCATCACAGCTGTAGCCGGCAGCATGGGGATGGAACGGAGCTGAAGAAGAATATCCAGGTGATCCCTCACATGGGGATTGTGAGCTCCTCCAGTAAGTTGTGTGTGTGTGTGGGGGGGGGGGGGGGATACAAGAGAGACCCGGGGATACTTGCATCGTGAGGGCCACACTAGGTGATCAAAAGCACAGACACTGCAGAGCAACGGTGTCATCCAAGAGGCCAGCCACACAACAAGCCAGAGGGTGCGCACACACTGGCCTGATCCCCGTCCACCCTGCGCCGCCTTCCCTGAAAGCTGACCCAGCAGGACTTCTTCCGGGACAGCCTGGCCCGTTCTCCTGGCTGCCTGTGGCTTCTGCACTACTCCTGGCCAACATGGCCCCCCACCCACCCACCACCCCACGCCTCGGTCCTTCATCAACGTTCCCGACCGGCATCGAGTCTACGGCCCAGGAGACCCAGCCCGATCGCCAGGGCCCCTGTGCGTCCGGATCACCCTGGGGGCGAGAGAACGAGGTGGAGGCCATTGGCCAGCAGAGGCCACCCAGGTACCTGGTTGCAGGGAGGGTGCTGACGCGGGTGAGGAACACCGACGGCTCCACCTCGACGTGCAGGCCCAGGGAGAGGGTCCGGTAGTATCCCTCCACGTGGCCTGGGCCTCCCGAGTACTTGAAGTTCAGGACAGCTTCCAGCGTCTACGGAGACAAAGCAGGGGCCAGTCAGTCCTCCCTCCCTCCCCTTGAGGGGTCAGCGCTGCCCCCACAGGGGCAGGCTCCCCGCTCTCGGAAGACATCTTAGCATGGGCACCGCCCAGCCCTCTCCGACCCCGGCCCGCCTCCCTGCGGGGATCTCAGCGTCTACGCCCCAAGTACCCAAGGCCGCTGCAGCATGGCAGAAAGAACGGTGCCTGTCCATCGGTGGTGTTTCTTTAAATGAGGTGGGACAGGCGTGCTGACCCCCTGCTGGCAGCAGAAGCAGGGAGTAAAACCGTGCCCCCCTCCCCATACCCTGGAGGTCCCCAGAGAAAGGGCACACAGTGGAATTAGGAACCAGCGCTCCCAGGAGAGTCTGGCCCTGAAGAGGTGGAGGTTCCCGGTGGGGAGCACTAGGGAGCAGGGGGGAGCGTCCATGCCTGCTCCAGCCCAGAGCAGCCGGACTCCTCCATCCACCGCAAGGCCTGCAGGCCAGTGTTGGCCAACAGGGGCCCAGATCAAATCCCGGCCACGGCCTCCCTATGCCTCTGTGGAGCCTGAGAGCCCAGAACGGCTTTCACATTTTAGTTAGAAGCTGGTCAAACAGAAAAACCGAAGGCCAAGAAGTCCGTGCCCTGGGACCCCAACTCCCTAAAACACGGGCCGGAAGGTCCCTCACATGAAAAGCTTGTCACCTGGCTTTCAGGCAAACAAGAGCCACGTCTGGAGGGTGAGCCACAGCACAAGGGCTGCAAAAACTCCTTAGAAGCCAGCACCGACAGGAGGTCGGAAGGCATTTGCCCAAGGTCAGAGTTCAGCAGGCAGGAAGGGACAGGAAAGGGGGCGGCATGGACACAGGAAGCAGGGAAGGTGAGGGCGTGGGAAGTGAAGTTACGCTGTGAGGACTATGAGAGGCAACGTCAGGGGCTCAAGAGAAAACAATTATCGAAAAATGAAGACGGCAATACCCGTACAGATGTGCTTGAGGTTGTTACAAGAGCTGTCAGAGCTGCCAGGAAAAATCTTACAAAAGCCCTGGAGAAGGTGGTGTGAAGCTGCCCACCCCTCTGGGCTGCCGGCAGTCTGCTAGGGCCTGCTCCTTGGGAACGTCTGGGGCCGGTTCCACGCTGCCCTGGAAGGGCCGTCTGGGTGGGGCCGGGCTCCCCAGCAGTGGGTTGGTCGGGAGAGTGGATGCGGAGCAGATGTGAGCCACAGGCCTCGGGGCCAGGGGCTAAGATGCCGACTGAAGACCCAGAATCCATTGAAGTCCTGCCTCCAGGAGCAAGGGGCAGAGGGGTAGGAGTGAGGGGGCGGGGTTACGGGTCCAGTACTGCCTCTGTTGAGCAGGTCCTCTCTCTGCTGAGTTTAACCAGAGCAGCCATGGGCGTGGGACATTGCAGGGAGGGAGGCCACGCTGGCAAAGACAGTGGCTGTCCTTTGGGAAGCACTGGAGACAGAGGAGAGCTGGTCCTGAGGCCAGGGGGCACGGGTCAGTCTGTCCCTCCAGTGCTGTCAGACCACAGCCGTCACTATCAGACGGCAGCCATCCCCCCAGCTGACAGCTGTCCCACTTGATGCTCAACAGCGTAGCCGCCAACTACTCCTTTCAGACTTCTGCTAGTGCTAGGGGGAGTGGGGGGTTGCGGGATAGCTCATGCCGACTTTGCACACGAGGGACACACGATGCTGTGGTGACCCTGTGCCAACCCCAAGTCAGGCTGCAGACTGGACTTTCAGGATCTCTGGGCTTGTCCCTGGCTGTGATATTGAACAGGGACCAAGGCCTTTCTTCCAGTCCCGCTCGGTCTGGGAGGCCCTCTGAAACCTGTTGGCCATCGCAGCCACATGCAAGGCACCAGTGACAGGTGGCCAGTGGCTATGGCTCAAGGACCCCAGCCAGTTGTCCCCTGTGGAAAGCAAGAGTTCTGCCAAGCTCTGAGCCCCCAGACTTCCAACAATAAGCATTGCTGAGAGTCCATGTCACTCATGGGGACCCCACAGCCCTCACCCAGGACCGAGCACAACTGGCGCTGGGGGGGTCTCTGGGGCTTCACATGGTCGCAGGAGCAGAAAGCTCCAGGGAGCGCCTGGTGGTTTGCAGTTTGTTGCAGAACCCACCACGCCACCACCAAAGCTCCTGGTCCCTGGGCTGCAGTGGAAAAGATGGGGCCGGGTGCCTCCCTCCCTCTGCAACCTCACACCCTCTGACACCTGGGGGCGATGCGGTTTAAAGGAGGAGAAATGAGGTGAAGCCCCAGTCTCTTCGAGACCACTGTTCCTCCTTCCCCTGCAACACCCCACCCCCACCCCTGCACCGTACCCCTCCATTCTGCATGCTTACCAGCTTCCTTCAACGTCTGTACAATCACCAGCACCTTCACGCACATTCTCCTCCCATGTAAATCCTCCTCTCCTCCATGACTCGGAGAAAGCCCCCTCCAAGAAGACCTCTGTGCCCCGACACTCACAAAACATCCCATGAGCTAAGGGTCACTGCTGGTTAAAGTGTCCGGGATCACTTCGGGGCTTTTCCCAAACCCTGCTCCCATCCACTCTCGCCCAAAGCTACTCCCACCACCTCAGGAACACACAAGATCTGCTCCCCCCTCGAGAGCACCTCTTAAGACCCTTGAAGCCGCAACCTTGTCAGCAGCAGCGGGCAAGACACCCCCCGCCCCACCGCACCAGATAAACGCCCAAAGAAGCCTTTCTAGAAAAACCTTCCGGATCCAATTCTTGCAGATTTACCCCCTGGATTCAGGTTTCCTGCAGGCCTTTCCACTGTGGCCTCCAAAAGCCCGCAGGGGCCACACGGTTCTGCTGTTTCTTTCCTTTTCCCTCAGGCAAGCTTTTACCCTCTCCTCCAGGGAGGGGTGTGGTGGGCATCACTCAGGAAACGGGGACAGAGAGATGGATGGCTGTCGAGAACCGCACAGGGACAGCAGCGGCCGGACTGGCAGGCTCTGCTCTCTCGCCGCCGGCTGCTGCGGGGCTCCGCGGAGAACCAGGGAAAGGTACAATGAGGGAGAAACGTATCTGCCTCGTCTGTGAAAATCAAGGCCATGAACGGCTTTGTGGAGTCAGGGAATCTCATTACCGCCGTTTCCTCCTTGATTAGGAAAGAGAAAGCTTCCGCTCCCCAGTAACATGAGCAAATTTTAATAAAGCCACAAAAGTCGAGCTGGTGTGGCAGAAACAAAAGCCAAAGCCTTGGCAAGGGTGTGCAAGCTCACGTGAGCAAAGCTCTCATCTCCCGAAACCCTCCAAAGGGTTTCTTCTTCTGCGAGTGTTTCCTAGCCCTTGTTCTGAGAGAAGGTGCTGACCCAAACCAGAAACAATGTGTGTGTGTGTGTGTTTGATTGATTGATTTCTAGGCATATGGCTTATTATAAAAGCTCAAATGGTTTGACCCAAGAAAGGAGCAGAGGGGAGTGGACAGTAGAGGGGGAAGGACAACAGGGTGAAACGCGCAGCGAGCGAACAAATCAAGTGAGCCGCGGCTTTCAGCCGGCGAGATGCTGGACCCTGCACAACTTGGGAGGGGACCCCAGGGCACCGAGGTGGCCCTGTCTCTCAGGGAAGGCAGCCCACAGCACCAGAAGCCAAGGAGGTGGGGCAGTGCCGGGCAGACCGGGAGCCAGTGCCGGGCAGAGAGCCTGCCTCGCTCCCGACGGCACCCCTGTGGGGCGCAGCAGGGTCCAGCATCTCGCCGAGGAGTAGCTGGTGGTCTCATACTGGCAGGGGGTCGTGGGCTTAGAACCACTCCAGTCTCCATCCACCTGCCGAGCGGGGAGAATTCAACAGCCGGCATGCTGCTCCAGACTCATCTTCACACACGTTTGGAAGCCAGTCTTGTAAGGGTCACGGCGGTGCCTGCTAGGACCACGTCAAACCTCTTTTGGGGAGGTTTAACACAGAATTCAGACTCCCAAATAGAACTTCTGCGCTGTCCGTCAGCAGACAAAAACTGGGCAGAGGCGCCCGGCGCTGGGAGAGCTGACCCAGAAAGAGAGGCCAAGAGATGAACAGCGATGTACCCCTGCCTAGATGCAGAGATGGCCACACCAGGGTGGGTTTGTGTCTGTTGGCTGGAATCCAAGGAAAGCAGTCATTGATGGCCGTAGATGTGGCCATTTAACACAAGGCCGCTTCACAGCCAGACAAAGCTCCGCTGAGATACAGGTCATAATGATAATGGAGCGTCAGGCACAGGGGGTTGAACTGCGAGGACCAACAGGCCAGAACCACAGCTGGAGGACTCAACAGCCCTCTCCCACAGTCCGACAACAGCAGGCTGAAAGTGAGGGAGGCCATACACCACACGGTCAGGCAACCCGACCCCCTCGTCATCCAGAGTCATGACTCGACACCCACTGTGGCAGCAAGGGTGCTCTTCAAGACCCAGAGAGTTTTTATCAAGCCAGACCATCCTCGGAGTCACGTAACAAGTCCCAACTCTGCGGCCCACGGGCTTGGCAGTTCAAATTCAGCAGTAGCTCTCCAGGAGCAAGGCTGGGTAGCTCCCATGACCACCAGAGGGCAGTGATGTCCCCCCAAAACACACACAAAAAAAACAAAATAAGTCCCAACAAATGGAGACAGACCAGGGTCACAATTGTGCAAATTTTTACACTCTCTGACGACAATGAGAAATCACTAAGAGGAGACAATCTGGAAATTCCCCCAATATTTGGAAGCTGAATTGGCATGCGTCTGAAAGACCCATGGGTAAGAAAGGACGAGTCATACAAGGAGATAAGAAAACAATTTAAACGCAATGGAACCACAGCATACCCCAATTTCTGGCACGCAGCTAAAGCAGCATTTGAAAAGAAAATCCATAGCTTCGAGTGTTTCCCATGGGAAAAGAAGGGTCTGCCTGAGAGACACGAAATGGAGTAAGGGTCCCCTGAGGGTACAGGAAGTGAAAGTGGGGAGCGAGGGGGCACTGGGAAGAGGGGAGTCCCACATTGGTGACTATACAGTCCCACCCGGTGGGGTTCGGCAACGGAACTGCCTGGCAAGAGGAGGGGTGAGCTGGGATAGATGTCAATAAAAATATTATTTGAAAGAAAGGAAGGCCTCACATCAACGAGCTAAGGTTTCATAATAATAATGGCCTGGGAAATCAGAGCCAACAGAAGTCAGATAATTTAAACAGAATAGAACTACAACATATCTTAATTCGTGGCATACAGCTAAAGCAGTATTGAAAATTCATAGTTTTAAGAGCTTCCCATGGGAAACAAGGGGCCTCACATCAACCAGGTAAGTTTTAATAACAATAGTCCGTGAAATTAGAGGCCAAATAAGCTGGGTGATGAGAGAGTAAATTATTAAATTGAAAATGAACAAATAATGGAGAAAAGGAGATAAAAAGCCAGTTCTGCCACATGCCCTGCCACATGCTAATACACTTCATAGTGTGAGAAACCATTACTGTAAAAATTTCAAGACTAGGTTTTCTCTCCTCTCTCTCTCTCTCTCTCTCTCTCTCTCTCTCTCTCTCACACATACACACACACACACACACACACACACACAAGTGTCAACATATTGCTACAATACTCTGTTTGGCTGATTGAAGAAAGAGGAAGAAATCATGAAATGGATAACAAAGAAGTTGTTTGAATAATTTTGTGCCCATTGATTCAGGAATTTAGTTGAAGTGAACAAATTACCAAAGTGAATCACGAGGAAACGGGAAGACTAAAGAAACCTGTGTCTGTTGACGACCCTGGGCTCATCATCTAAAACACCCTCTAAAAAGCTCGCAAGCCCATGTGCTTTCCCTCGGGATTCATCAAGCACAGGTGCTTCAGATAACACCAAGTTCACATTCATCACTTTTCCAGAAAAGTGAGAGGATGGGAGAGGGAGAAGAGGAGAAAGCCTCCAAAAGAGAGTTACGAAGCCAGTATTAACCGAATGTCAAAAGCAGACAGAGCTTACAGGAAAACTGCAGGACTTGAGAACTTAGATGGAAAAATCTTCAACGAAATATTGGTGGCTTGAACCCAGTAAAATAGCAAATAGAGCACACACCATGACCCAACCACCTTTTAGCTCAACAGGAAAGGTTGCCTGACGTTCAGAAATCAACCAGTGATTCACCATATTAACAGACACCAGAAAAAGAAAAAAAAAAGAAGTTGTTCTATCATCTCAGATGCTTCGGGAAAAGCAGCTGACAAAAGGTGACATCCATTTGTGACTTCCATCCCAGGGCATCCTTACCCTAATGGAAGCCGCATGAGGACATCAAGTGAACACCACACTCGGTGGCGAAGGACTCGCCAGGTGGGGGGGCTCAGCGGGCGCCTCACACGGGTCCACAGCAGAACTGATGCACCATGCCTTGCTGTGCTCGGCAAATCTGTTGTTCCAGTGACACTCGGAATCAGGGCTCTCTCTGAGGTGGGCAGCTGGACAGATAGATGCCCACCATGGAATCACAAACTTACACCCCTTGCTCTGCTTTAGTGTTCATCTACAGAGACAGTGCATTCTAAGCACCCACAGTCATGTTCTCTCCACCCATAGGAATGGAAAAAAAATGGGCTTGCGGTATTTATTCATTCATTTCACAAAGCTCATCGGACTTTTGATGAAATCCTACTTTTTTTTTTGGGGGGGGGGGGGCATCACTGCTCTCCGGTGGTGGAAGTAGGAGGCCCAGCCCCACTGCTGGAATTGAACCTCCATCCCAGTGGGCAGCAGCCCCGCGCACAACCACTATGCCACCGGGGCTCAGCCTGAAATCCTACATTTTTAACGACCAAATTGATATTCACGATTATCAAGATGTCATGGGAAATAGTCTTTCAAGTTTCCAGAATCATGCAGTTCCTGAAAGTGTTCAGAGAGCTAGAAATGTTGTCAGCTGAAAGGGGGTTTTCAAAGATAAGCAATAGCATGTTCAGAGAAGTCACGTGACCTGTTTCTAATGCACCAAACACGGGAACAATTGTCTGACTGACCTCCCTCTAAAGCAGCGGCTCTCAATCTTTGGGGTCGAACGACCCTTTCACAGGGGTCACCCGATTCATGAAGTAGCAAAGAAGTATGTGTATGGTTGGGGGTCACCACCACATGAGGAGCTGTGTGAAAGGGTGGCGGCGTCAGGAAGGTTGAGGCCTGCTGCTCTGAAGGAATGGGACCCCACGCAGACAGCGGGAAGATGGTTAAGGACAAAGCACAGAGCCAACAACGCACGGATAAAAGCAAGGAATGTTGCAAGTGGGGACGCCAAGCAAGAAGCCATATGGAGGTGCCTTACGTACCAGTTCGATTGTTTTTGTCAGGTATGATTTAATTTTTAATTCCTAGCTTAAAACTCTTATCATCCCTCGTGTGCCTCTTTTATTGTTCTTATTTAAGTCTTAACCGTATGAAACCATAAGCTTCCGTTCAGTGTGCTGCTCCTTCAGACTTAACGCGGTCACTGGGGCAGAAACCAACCGGTTGTGAAAATAGCTGAATCCCCCCGCCGGCCCTGGCCCTGAAACCTGAACTGAGTCAAGAGTGTGACTCATTGCGTTGACCAGTCTGGCTCTTCCCTGGGCATGGATCTCACTCGGCTCAACAAGGCGAGAAAAAGACCTGGACCCCGTACAGAGTGAAAGGGAGAAGTAGACCTTTCTTGGTTGGCCGATGACATGGCTATGTACATCCAAAGAAACCACCAAGAGATCCCCCCAAAACCTGCTGAAACTGTCCTGTGTCACTGGTAGGAATATCAAACAGCTGTCGCTTTGGAAAAGAGATAAGCAATCTTATCGGCTTAAGCGCACAATTTAGATACGAAGGGATACCCACCACCCACCACCCATCACACACACACACAAATGGGTTTTTCTCCTACTATTCAACAGATCCTCAACTTTACCAAGCACGACGTCCTTCTGCAAGGACTGGTCCCTCCCGGAGGACTGAAAGCCCCATGGCTTACGTCGGGGGCGCGTCAATCCCAGAAGACACATCGTGAACACTTTAAAGATTTGCCTGCTGCCCGACGCCCTTGGATTTCTTGATGGCTGCGTCCCCGGGTGTGGACGAAGGAGATCCGTCAGGTTAGGTGCATGCTTGCAATCGTATGAGAGGCTAGAAAGGGAATGCTTGTAACAGAAAACCGGCCGGTGGTTTCTTTCGGCTGGCGATGGAGAGGACTGACTGACAAGGGGGCCGGGGAAACTTTTCAGGGGAGGTGAGAAGGCCCTGAATCTTGACGGTGGCAGCGGCTATGTGGAGGGGGATGCGTGTGTCACACTCGTCACACTGTACATTGTACAGTGGCTGCGCTGTATTCAGTGCAAGTGATTCTCCAGAGAAGATCTTCAAAAGAGATCCGGGCCATTCTGGGAGCATCTCTGGTTGCCTGGAAACATCATTTGCGGGTCACCATGGGGCCAACTGACATGGGGACTTGGAAGAGCTCTCCCAGGACATGCAGGATTGCCAGGTTCTGCTCCAGAAACCATGGGAATGAGCTGTGATGAGCCTTCGCATGGCCCTGAAGGGACCAGGGCCCTTTCTCTGGTGCTCAAGTCCCCCATCTGTGCCATCCGAGGACCGTGGGTGCCTGCCCACGCTACAACAAATTGTTCTCACTCCTTTGTGCTGGTCATCCTATGTCCCCTGAGTTCCAGTCTAGCTCGGGCTTTTCATCGGAGAAAAACAACTGCCCTGTGTGTGTTCTGGGCAATGTACAGGAAGTGTCTCAGAGGGGGCTCTGTGCTTTCAAAGACTGCTCGGGCCCTTCACCTCCGCTTCCCGCTGCTCCGTCTCTGCACATCAGCAACGGAGGAGCAGCTGGACGAGGTCCACTCCGTGAGGCCCAGAGGTTCTGACTGGGGTTCATGCCCTAAGACGGCACCCCACCCCCCACCCCCATGGTTGATTTAAGGTCAGGGCAATGCAGGAACGAAAGCCGTACTATTGCTTTCCAGTTAATTAGCAGTCTCGGCCAAGTCTTTTTTCAGTGTTAATGATGCCTTTAAGATGTCAAGTAACTACGAATTAAAACGGTACAGGCACAGCAATGTGGGCAGGGCCTTGCTCAGCACCGGCTCTGACTCCAGAGGCCCAGAGGTGCCGTGGGTCCTGAGACGGCTGGAAGCCGTGTGTCCTGGGAAGCACCAGACCACGGGCTCCAGCAGCTTGTTGATGCTCACACACGCACATGTGCACATGTGCACACACACACTACACATATCAATGGTCCCCTGCCCTCTCCCACCTTACAAAACAACAGCATGCAATGCACACCCGAGTCCGCCTTCCTATCTGTTTATTGCCGTTGACTGGGGCTTTCCCATTAAGAGGACAGAAAAAGGGTCTATGGGCTACGGGAGACAGAGGTGGTCTGGCATCGTGTGGATGCTTTGTAACTGGTTGAAACAGCCCCCCGGATGATGGTGTCCTGGGTTGCCTCTGTCGTGGTTGGTTTGCTCGTTGTTCATGTATTCTAACACGCAGTGACCCAACAGAGGGTGTCTCAGGAGAGAGCCTCCTCTTTCTCCCTCTGAGTGGCTGGACGGCTGGTACCTCTGACCCTGCCGTCAACGGTCCAACGCTGCTTACCCAAGAGGGCCAGCAAACCACACTCGCTGCCGTTGAATCCACGCCGACTCAGAGACCCAAGAGGGCAGGGTAGAAGTGCCCCCGTGCGTTTCTGGGACTGTAACTATTGACCGGTTGAAGAAAGCGCCCCTTTCTCCCTCAGAGCAGCTGGTGGTTTCAGACCGCTGACCTTGCAACCCAGTGCAGGATTGCTGGACGGACAGCACCACCGGGGCTGCCCCAGGCCCGTGTGCTCACAACAGGGGACTGCAGCTATGTCAGGGAGGGTTCCTCACCCAAAGGCTGGCAGCCGCCTATCCGCCAGTCTGCAGGTTTCTCACCACGACGAGGAAGAAATGGACGTGCTCTTCCTGCACGTGGGTCACTTTCCTAGAGCCTTCTGTGAATGGCATCTTCTCATCACGTGACCCTCTTGTTATTGAGCTGTCCGTTTTTTTCCCTTTTCCCCCCAGAAGTCTGGGTTTTCTATATTAAGGAGATTACCCTTTCTCTGTGACGGGAATTGCAAATATTTCTCACAGCTGGATATTTGATTTGGGCTTTAGTGGAAAGGTTTTCTGCCTTGAAATAATTTTAAATTTTTTTTCCTTGTACTTAATGCATCAATCTTTTGGTTTCTGTCTCTTGCATTTTTTCCCCTGTGGTTCCTGAATTATGATTAGCAATACTCTCTGTCCTCTAATGATAAAATATAACTCCCTCCTGCTTTCTTCTACTGCTTTGGAATTTCTCTTTTAAACTCGGAAATTTGAGATGATTGTGGATTGTTGGGGAAGTTAAAAGAATGGTTCACACACTCCCCATGGCAAAACTCAGGAGCGGGCCACACACCACTGGGCTGTCCATCGTGGTCAGCTCTCGCTCAGATAGCTGCGCAAACAGATAATGAGAGTAAGCGGGGGCGGGAGGCCAGGGGGAGTTGATCAGAGACAGGAAAAGATTGGCTGGCCAGAGTTTAGATTACAGAGATAAGATAATCAGAGATAAGAGGTGTATAAGTACCCAACAAAATGATTCTATAAAAAGGGGGGGAGGAGCTTATGCCAAGGGCGCAAGTGAAAAATGTTTGGAAATGAACGTGGTAACAAGTGTGCAAATGTGATTGATACAGACGATGTATGGAATGTTGTAATAACTGTAAGAGCCCCCAATAAATTATTTAAAAATAAATATATAGATATTTAGGTGGATATATAGTTATACATAAGGTAGATGGATGGATACGGTACCTAGGTCACATGCAAACATATGCTTGCGTAGAATAGAAACAGAGATAGAAGCATATGATTAAATAGTGGACCTCATCAGGTATCATTCAATCCAATCTGTCAGCTTTCGGCAATTATTTTTCTCCTGGTAACACGTTACCTGAGAGGAGATGCTTGGAGACTTCGTAAATAACTTACTCTTCATAAATTTTACCCATTAGTTTTAGCACACATGGCTAAGTCTCCAGCTATGTCAGTCATTCATTATTCATGAGTTGCCAATTAACTAGTAGAAAAGACAGAGCATTTCCTTCCCCCATTGATGTGGTGGGCTGTTTATAGTCATCTATATGCATTTGGTTGTTCGTGTCAGCATGGATTGTGGGCCACGGTTTTATTCAATGGGTGGGAAGCTGTTACGATCACTCCGTACGTTGATGGCTGTCCCGATCTGGCATCTGTTCAAGCTGGCTGCTGCCTACAGACGTGCCCGTCCTTCTGGGAGCACTCACTTATTGTACGGGGCAAGATGACTGGGGAGCATCACCTGTCCCTGGGAAAGCAGCCATTTCGCTGATGAGGTCTGGCCCTTCCTGGTGGCAGAAGGGCCAACCAGATGTGGGCAGAAGGTGTGCTCATGGTAGCCAAAATACTCCCACTACAAGACCTTCTCAGCCAACATGTGTGCACACATGCACGCACACACATACCTTTCCACGTCTTCACAGGAGCAGACAGCCTCGGCTTTAGCGCCCAGAGTGACTGGTGGGTTCAAACCAGTGACCTCACCGGTAGTCACTCAGTGAGCAGCAGCCTACTACATCACCTGCTTGGATACAGACACAGACAGAGTTTGAGGAAAGGGGCTTCAGAGGGATACTTTGGGATCCAAATCTGCCCATCCTGTTCATTCTCGTCTCGGGCCCCACCTCCACCTGTACCACCCTTCCCTGATTTTGAGAAATGCAGCTCTCATCATCCTCAACCGACCCCCTCAACCCCGCCCCCACAGAGAATGCCCAGAACTGGTTTAGGGGGTACCTACACGTATTGTCGAGAAAGGCAAACCCACGGGCCAGATTCAACACCTGCCAACATCCCCTCAAGTCTTCCAGCCGCTCTGGCCCCTCGTGGTCAGGCCACCCTTCATCACTTCACTCGAGTCCCTGGGGGAGGTGCCTGGGGTGGTGGAAGCACTGAGCAGAGCAGGGACCAGTCCGCACGGAGACACAGTGGGCGGCCCTCTGCTTCCGCGACGGTCTTCGACCCTGGATGGGACTCAGCTCGACGCTGCCTGGCAGGGTCATGGTGAGTAGGAATTGACTTGCTGGACAGTAGTGGGTTGTCCGTGGGTGTGAAATGGCATCTCATCGTGGTACTGGTCTGTGTTTCTGGCTGACAAATGTTGCCAAGCACTTGGCGTGCTTACTGCCTGTGTGGGCACCGACTTTCCAGATGTGTCTTCAGCTTGTATTTGTCTGTCCACTTTTTTATGGGCTTGTTTTAGTCACACGTCCCCAGAATCAATTAATCCTTCGTCAGAGGTCTACGATGACAATATTGTTCTTACAGTCGGTGGCTTACCTTTTTATTGGCTTAATGGCTATGGCGGTCACATACTCTGGTGCTAATTTGACTAAGGGGTGGAGTCCGGCCTGTCAATCTGGAGATAGCCGATGAGGCCCCTGTGTGGGCATGATTTTCTTCTGAGAATTCTGGGAAATCTCACGGTATTTCCCAATTAGAGGAGAGAGACTTGACTCAGTCTCTTGAAGTTGGTCTACCAACAAGACAACATGGCAGCATGCTGATAGAATGATTCTGAGTCCAGAAGCCTGGAGGAGTCGGAGAAGAGGCCACATGGGCTTGCCCTGATGGAACCAGACCTCTGGGCCCAGAGAAGCCACAGAAAGACCCCTTCCAGTACTAATATGCGTCTACCGCCAATGAATACGCCTGATGGACCCTGAGCCCTGGAAATGAGGCGCCATGGGGAGACCCCTGACAGCGTCGAGATGCTTCTACTGCCACTGGTTACACAAGACTCTGCACCCACTGGCCTGTGATCATCCTGGTGTCATTGCATGTGCTTCGTGAGTCGGAAAGAGACTTTATAGACTGGTGTCAGACATATGGACTAATACTGGATTTACGACATTGGACTGGACTGGGTTGGGATGCTTTCTCAATGTTCCATTCTCTTGTATATAAATCCTTCCCTCATACCTAGATGCGTGTTTATGAACTTGTTTCTCTAGTCTACTCAGACTAACACAATGGCCAATCGAAATATTTACTTCTAAGGGGCGCAAATAAGTTTTATTCTTCCTTCATGTGGAGTGGCCTTTGGGGTCCTCTCTAGGAAACCGTTGCCTGCCCCAAGTCTCTGGTGCTTTCTTCCAAATGTCTTGAGTGTTCAGATTTCATGCTTCGATGTGTAGCCCCTGTGAAATGGATTTGTGTGTGAGAGAGAGGTCAGGGTTTATTTCTAACTGTACATTTATCCAATTGTTCCAGCATCGTTGGTTGAAAAGGCTAATTTGACCATTCAATTGCCTTGACCCTTGATTAAAAAAAAATCAATTGCCTGTGTAAGTGTGCATCTATTTTTGGACTTTTTATTCTAATCTATTGATTGACTGGACCTAGCCAGCTTAGTCGGGGGTGGGGGAGGGGGGAAGAGAAGTAAAAGGATAAAATAAAACACACTGGCATTAGAAATAGAAAAGTAGTACTGCTGCTTTTATGTATAGAACATGTGATTCTGTACGTAGAAAACTAAATGAAATCTCCAAATAGTTAGTAAACCTAACATGAAACTAACTTGCTTACCTCAAAGACCCAGAACAAAAAAAATCACACCATTGTGAATGAGGGGGAGTGCAGAGTGGAGACCCAAAGCCCATCTGCAGGCAATTGGACACCCCTTACAGAAGGATCACGGGAAGGAGACGGGCCAGTCAGGGTGCAGTGTAGCACAGGTAAAACATACAACTTTCCTTGAGTCCTTTAATGCTTCCCTCCCTCGTCACTATCATGATCCAATTTTAGCTTACAGATCTGACTAGACCAGACAGAGCATGTACACGGGTACAGTTAAGACCTGGCAACACAGGGGATCCAGGACAGATAAACCCCTCAGGACCAATAATGAGAGTAGTGATACCAGGAGGGTAAAAGGAAGGTGGAGGGAGAAAGGGGAAACCGATGACAAGATCTAAATAACCCCCAGCCTGGGGGACAGACTACAGAAAAGTGGGTGAAGGGAGACATTAGTTAGTGTAAGGCATCAAAAAGTAATAATTTATAAATTATCAAGGGTTCATAGGGAGAGAAAGTTGGGGGGGAGGGGAAAAATGAGATGCTGATACCAAGAGATCAAGTAGAAAGCAAATGTTTTGAGGAGGAGGATGCGAACAACTGTGCAAACATGCCTAACATATGGATGGATGGATGGATTGTGATGAGTTGTATGCGCCCCCAAGAAAAAGATTTTTAATTAAAATAGGCAATAAAGGTATTAAAAAGCAAAGAAAAGGAAAAACGAAACTAGCCTATTTCATCTAAGTGTAAACTTACCAGCATGCAACTGCTGAGCCTATTCCCATATTGACATTCTGCATCTGTGAGTGCTATGGTAATTTCGCCTGTTCACTCTCCGTGCTGAGCGCTTCTGTCCCTTTTTCTTGGTGTGTCTGCTATGGAGGTATCAACTTCACTATTTTTAAGAAACAACTTTTGGCATTGTTGATTTGATCCGCTTTCTGCTTTTTTATAACTGATCTTTGTCCTTCATCTTTATTTCTTCTCTCCCTCCGACTTGGCTGGAGTGACATCCCCTCTTCTTTTTCCACCAGGCGAAGGTGGAAGCGGAGGGCATCGACTTCAGGTTGCCATGGCTTCTCGCCTGAGCCGCGGTGCCACCAATTTGTCATCTCCTGTTCTCACTGATTATTCAGTTCAAGATGGGTCCCCTTTCTCTTGCGACTCTTCCTGACCAGCCGGTTCTGTGAAACTCTGCTGCTTAATTCCCAAAGATGGGGGCTCTTCCGAGACTATTGTTACGTTTCTCATCTCATTCCACTGGGGTCACAGAGTAAGACCACAATCCTTTGTACTGTCGTCGTCGTCGGGCGGATCTTGCGGGAATGGTCTGCGTGTGGACCACGCCTGCCAATCTGCTGAGACCACGATTTCTTTGTTGTCCTCCCGTGCTGCCACGACGGAAGTGCCACCAGCGGGTGGCTCTGCCAAACAGAAGTGTCTTTTCCTCGAACTTTAGAGGGCAAGAAGTCGAAATGCAGGGTCAGGATCTGTCAGTCAGCTATCTGTCTGTCTGTCTGTCTGTCTCAGCCGGCCCCTTCTCTGAGGGAAAGTCTGTCTCCTTTTCAGCCAGTGCAGGCCTGCCGTCCTGTGCAGACATCCATGTGGGCATCAGGGTGGCCTCGTCCTCTGGATCTGGAAGGTTCTGGGGGCAGGGACCCTCGACGCTCCAGCATCTTTCCTGGTGGTAACAGGCGCCTCGCTCTCCGCTCCGTCTGCCCTCCCTCTCGTCTGAGATAGAGGAGGTGACGGCGACACCAAAAAAAAAAAAAAACGCCCTTTATGCCAGCCCGGGGGTGTGACGGGAGGAGGGACGTCCTCTCACCAGCTGAGGGCATCGGTGGCACCACGAGGGGTCACAACACACCTGCTGCCAGGTCACAGCACAGCACAACTGCCCGGGCACGAGGACCACCGTCCTCTCAAGTGGACGCATACTTGTTGGAGGGGGGTGGGGAGTGGTCGACTCAACCTGTGACGGGGATGATGGGACATCTCAGATGAGGAGAACACATTCAGAGGACACCCCTGTGCCCCTGATTCGGGGGTGATTCCAGCACGGGGAAACGTTTCTCTCAACCTTCTCATGCAACATTTGAATTTCCTCTAGTTTTTGCACTTGGGCCCCCTCGTCGGCGAGAGCAAATCTCTGATTTTTATGTTCCATCTAGACTTTATATTCCCCAACTGCCAGAGTTTTCATAAGCTCTAAGCTATTCCACCGAGACTGGAACGGAAACTCTCACCCACCGTGTTGTATCACGTGTTGTATTAACGCGCTCACTCTTCCACTCACATCCCCGCCGGATCGGCTTCATTCTCAAGACACAGCTCTGGAAGGGGGCGGGACGGAGCATGGCGCACAGACTGCCCGACCAAGCCGTGAGGACGCTGTCCCTGCTCAGAGCAGCCAATGCACAGAGAGGACCATAGGGTCGGCCCCACCACAGAGACACATCTTCCCTCACTGGAGACACAGGGCAGGAATTTCGCCCCCTCTGACCCCACCACACTGAGGTAAAACACTAAGGGCGTGCCACAGAACAACAAGGCGAGCAGAGCAAGGAAGTCTCGAGGGAGTACCAAAAATAGACTTTGGGGCCAGGACATGGCACCCCATCAGATGCTACCTGAAAACACTCCTAAAGGTCATCAAACAGGCCTTGAGCTACTTACAGGCTTTTCTTTCTTTTTTGGGGTCATTTTTTAAATTGTTGTTGCTTTATTTTACTTTATTTTATTTTGTTGCTTTGTTTTACTCTGTCTTTGTGCATATTATTCTCTCTACGGGCCTCTCTAGATATGATAGGCTGGATAAACAATCTGGAGGAGAAAACAATGGGACCAATGATTCTTGGGGGACATGGAAGAGGGGAAGGTAGGGGGAAGGAAGTGGTGTTAACAAACCCAGGGACAAGGGAACAACAAGTGATCCAAAATCAGTGGCAATGAGGGTATAAGAGGCCTGGTAGAGATTGATCAAGGATCATGTAACCAAGAGAAATTACTGAACCCCAATTGAAGACTTAGCATCACAGTGGGATAAGAGAAAAGTAAAAGGAAATAGAGGAAAGAACTAGGAGGCAAAGGGCATTTATAGAGGTCTAAATACAGGCATGTACATATGTAATTATATTTATATATGGTGATAGGGAAATAGACCTATGTGCACATATTTATAACTTTAGTATTAGATGGACGTTGGGCCTCCACACAAGCACTCTGTCAATGCAAGAACTTGTTCTATTAAACTGGTATTCCATGATGCTCACCTTCCTGACATGATTGCTGAATACAAATGGATGCATAAGCAAATGTGGTGAAGAAAGCTGATGGTGCCTAGCTATCAAAAGATATAGCATCTGGGGTCTTAAAAGTTTGAAGATAAACAAGCGACCATCTAGCTGAGAAGCAACAAACCCCACACTGGAAGAAGCACATTAGCCTGTGTGATCATGAAGTGTTATTAGAATCAGGTATCAGGCATCAAAGAACAAAAAAATCCAATCATTGTGAATGAGGGGAAGTGCAGAGTGGGGACCCAAAGCCCCTTTGTAGGCAATTGGACATCCCCTTCCAGAAGGAGATGAACCAGTCAGGATGCAGTGTAGCAACAATGAAACACACAACTTTCCTCTAGCTCTTAAATGCTTCCTCCCTAACATTATCATGATCCTAATTCTACCTTACAAATCCGGCTAGATGAGAGGATGTACCCTGATAGAGACAGGAACCGGAAACATGGGGAATCCACCACATATGGACCCTTCAGGACCAGTGGTAAGAGTGGGGATACCAGGAAGGTAGAGGGAAGGGGGAACTGATTACAAGGATCTAAACATAACCCCTCTCTGGGGGGCAGACAACAGAAAAGTGGGTGGAGGGAGACATCGTCCAGTATAAAACAACAAAATACTAATAACTGATAAATTATCAAGGTTTCATGGGGTGGGGCAGGGAAGGAGGAAGGGAAATGAAGAGCTGATACCAAGGGCTCAAGTAGAAAAGCAAATGTTTTGAGAGTGACGAAAGCAACCAATGGTCAAATGTCTCGACACAAAGGATGTATGTATGGATCGTGATGAGAGCTGTACGAGCCCCCAGTAAAATTAGGCCAGAGGGCACCTGCCTCTCCACACAGCCCGCCGGAGCAGGTACAGCACGGCTCGTGTCCCTCTTTAAGGTGCAGCAGGGAGGGGTGGGAGAACTGCCCAGGAGAGGGCTGGGAGGGTGCTGCCACCACAGGAAGCAGGGCACGCGCTGACCGGCAAGGAACAGCCAGGTCTACACTGCATGGGAGGGGTGGCAGCCTGTACCTCGACCCTGGTGAGCTGGGGCGGAAGCACTCCAGCGCTACTGTTGCTGCTGCCTCTGTTACTGTTGTTATTGCTGCTATCTGACGCCTTTGAGTCAGCCCCAGGCACAGCAGCGGGAACCACAGCCTGGTCCGACATCATCCCCTCCCCAGGCTTTGACCCTGGGCTGGAGGAAGCCTGGTTAGTTACATCAACGCGTGTCAATTTGAGAAGGGGTGGAGTCCAGCCTGTCAATCAGACCATAGCCAATGAGGCCTCTGTGTGGGCATGGCCTTCTCCTGAGGATTCCTCCCTGGAGGCAGGACACACTCTCTCCCTGTGAGGCATGGCTGCTGACCACCCACATGGAGCCATGCTAATGGCTGCCAGAGTGCCACGCCAGCGCTGAGATGCTTCCTCTGCCCCTGGATCCACAGGACTGTCCACCCGTTGGCCTGGGATCTTCCTGCACTTGGTTTCAGGATTCTGAAGAGGGATTTATGGATTGGTACTGGACATATGGGCTTGATCTGGACTGGGCCGGGATGCTGTCTCCACATGCAATTGCTCTTTGATGTCAAGTTCTCCATTGCACACGTCAGTGTCCTAGATGTGTTGCTCTGGCCCACCCGGATGAACACTGCAAGCATGCAGTCCTTTTCCAGGGCTTGGTCTCTCCTGACCACACACCCAAAGTCTCGCCATCCTCCTTTCTGAGAATGGTCTACTTGTCCTCCAAGCAGCCCATGGTACTTTCCAGTTTCTCCCCAGCTCTGTCACTCTGGTCTCTCCCTGGAGGTGGGCCCGGGCTAGCCCTGGGCAGAGCCTCTGTGTCAGCAGGGTACTCTGAGGGAGGGGACACCCATGCTGAGGATGTTGGCCTGTCACAGCGAGGTGGTCACTTCCATGAGCACCACCCTCTCCGGGGGCTGACCCCACAGGGTAGCTGGCGGGGAGGAGTTTTGGGACCTCAAGCCCCAGGGATCCCTCCAAGACCGTGGGTGTATAGGCAGGGCCACTGACAGGGCCTTAGCAACCCTTCCTGCCCCAGTGGGCCAGGTGGTCATATAACCCCCTCAAAGAGTGAAGAGTTTCACTGGGAAGGGGGTGGTCACAGTGGGGCTTCCTCAGAGCGGGAGGGGTAGGCTCCGTGGTCAGAGGGTCTCCCCACAGCCTTAGGGTCCTTCCCCCACATCCTCTGGTCCCCTTAGCCCAGGTGCCACCCCCACCGTCCGATGGCAGTCCTCATCCAGTCCTGCTCGCGGTCCCATCTCATCCCAGGTGGCCGTCCTCACTGGTCAAGGGTGGGGAGGCCTGGAGAGCCCAAGAGGGCGGGGTGGGGGTGGCCTGCACTGTGTGCAAGATGGGGGTCTCTGCCTGCCTGCAGCTCTTGGTGTTGGTTCCCCACTCTCTCTGCACCGGGGAAGGCAGGGGAGGGACCTGCTGCAGGGATCTGTCAGCCTTCCCCGAAAGATGTTCACATCCTGTCGTTCTCACTTCCGGTTGCATGTGTCCTAAGACTAAAGTGACCAGATGTCCCACTTTTGTTTCCCAATTTTTGGAAAGAATGAACAACATGCTAGGGAATGGCAGGAGAATGGGAGGGAATATACTCCCTCTACCTCCCCCCACTCCCCCAATCAATGATGCCCCGCTTTACCAATGTTAAGATCTGGTCACTTTACTGAAGACAGATCTCGGGACAGCAGTCCCTGGGCTATAGAACACGCCTGCTGGGACCCACGCACACAGCGCAGAACCCAGCGCCTCCACTCACTGGACCCAGTGTGAGGCCCTGCTCCAGCTTGTCCTCTGTGACAAGGTGACCAGATGTCCTGCTTTTTTTTAACAATCTGTCCCGTGTCCCACGGCATTTTAAAATTAAAATAAATATATTACAGTCCTATTTTTGCGTTCTATGAACATTTTTGTTGCTCCATATAGGCCAAATTTTTAATCAAGACCCTCCCCTCCCCCCTGTCAATGGTGTCCTGCTTAAAATCTGGTCACTTTACGATGACAGGGTGTGCCCTAGCGTGAGGTGAGGGAAGCAGGCAGCCCACCCCGCAGCCCTCCCTCCATCACAGGCCCCGCAGGAGTGGCTTCAGAAGCATGTCAGGGTCAGGAACCTTTCCTCGCAAGGGCCGGGATCCAGAAGGAGCCGGGCCCACTGCTGATGCGTCCCCTCGGGTCCAGGTCCAGGTCCAGGGAGGGCTGTCCCCGGGGGACTTGTAAGGCTGCTGTCCAGACAGCCACGTCTTCCTCCTGCACACAGAACTGCTGGAACTGCTGAATGCTTTCCCCACCGCACCACCAGATGTCTTCCGGTGCGTTAGAAAGACAGAAAGCCCTGCCTGTGGGTCAAGTCTGGCTCACACAGGCCCTGCTGTGCAGGGCTCCCCGGGTGGAGGCTTGCAGAGAGCAGGCGGCCTCACCTGTCTTCCTGGAATGGCGAGTGGTCTCTAACCGCCATTTTGGTGAGCAGCCCCTCCTCTGGATCTGACGGCAGCCCGGTGATGCGGGGCCTGCCTGTGCTCGCACTCAGGCCGCCATGCCCTTGCCCCTGCACGATGGCATCGATCTGCTCTCCCGTCCTCCCCTCCTGCTCTGGTTCCATGTCAATACGAGGCGTCTGAAGAGACCCCAGATCTGGGTCAGGGCGTCCCTGCCGCTGAGACGCATCTGAAAATGTCTCGGGCAGCAGTGCTGCCAGTCGCAGAGGACTGCTCCCTTCCTTGACGGCCGGCTGGCGGACGAGGGCCGGGCAAGCTGAGCGAGTCTGCCAAGGTCGCGGTGCCAATTAAAAGCGGACCCAAACCCCAGCGCCTGGCTGGGCCCAGACAGCTGGCACAGGGCTTGCCGGCCGCACGGAGCTCTGGGGGCTCTTGGCAGAGTGCACCCTGTCGTCATCTGACTCCCATTCTGACTGCAGTGGGAAATCGGGAGGTGGCCCAGATCTGGCCGAGGAAGTGGGTCTTCCAGAGGGCGTGGGCCTGTACCCAGTTCCATACTTCTGCCCAGAGAGGGGGCATGCACGGACTGCCCACGCTGGGGAAGGGCGGCCGGGTCCCTTCCTGAGTGCACCTTCTTCCCGCCTGCTCCCATGTCTTGGAAGGCAGTCTCAGGACCACTGAATCACCAGCTCCAGCACCTGGGCTCACCTGCAACCCAGCACAGAGCTCTGAAGAGTCTGTGTGGGCACCCCACAGGGGTTCCCGTGGCCCCTCCAGATGATGGAGGGGTTTGAACATCTGCTCCCTGCTTGGAAAGCTCACCCAAAATTGAGTGGGCGCTCACCCATGAAGCCCGCCCCTACTAAGCCTCCAACATCACTGAGCCCTCTGTGTGTTTGCATATGCCTACATGTGTTTTAATGGTGTGCTGCAACTGCCTCCTGACATGGCCTGAGGATCCTACAGAGGGGAAGGCTGGCAGGTCGAATCCACCTGGGCCATCTGCATGCGGCCTGAAAATCTTACCCTGTCACTTGAGTCGCCGTGACTCAGAACCAGCTCGAGGTTCCTGGGCGGCAGAAACCTCAGGTGTGACGGGCCAAGAACAGGGTCCACAGGGCTGACCGACCGCAGGTGGAGTTAGCAGTTGGCTGTCTGGTCCACGGTCGCACCAGCTCGGCCAGAGCGTGGGCCGGAGCAAGTGTTTGTCTCCACCCAAGGTGGGCAGGTGCTCAGACAGCCAGGAAGCCAAATGCATCTCCCTGTTCGGTCTTGGCCGGCCAACGAGGTGAAACCGGGACAGGCTGGAATTTGCCAAAGGTGGGTGTCAGGCGCAATGACTGGAACAGGGAAAATTAAGAGTCGCTGCCCTGTGAGGAAATGGACCTTTCCCACAGGCAACCAGGGCGGCAGGTGCACCGCATAGCAACCAAATCTGCCTAGGCTCTTGACCGGCAGGGTCAGAAACAACAGTGCCTGGCTCAATGATGGGGCCCACTATGTGGCTCTGTGTGACCCCGTCGCTCTGGTCACTGTCCGGCCCCTGGCACCAGACTCCAACAAGGGCTGGCCACACTCCCCCGAGGTCCCGCAGGCTAACACTTCGGCTCGGTGCTCTTTGCATTCTGGCTTATGTTCAAGCACCCACACTTCATGAGTGCCCGCCTGGCCCTGTTCCACTCTGTCACCCGTGATTGAACAGCTTCAAACCGCTTCAAAGGCCTGCTGTCAGCCTGGGCACCAGGGCTCCCTGCAGGGTTCTGACAGTCACAGAAACAGTACATACTTCTCTGGCCAGCAATGGCTGGACATGACCTCTGGCACTCCTACTGCACTGGGTCTGGCTGCAGGGCGGCCCTACCGGCAGGGAGCAGAGGAAGCGGGCACCAACTCCTGAGCAGAGAGAGGCTGCTCTGGACCCCCTCTAAGATTCTCGATGTGGACTGAGCCCTGGCAGCATGGTGGTTGTGCGCGGGACTGCGACCCACTGGGTTGGCAGTTCAAACCCAGCAGCAGCTCTCCAGGAGCAAGGCTGGGCCTCCTACTCCCACCAGGGGCCAGTGATACCCCCCCCCCAAAAAAAAAGACTCTCGATGTGTTGCTTATGCAGCAGCGGCACCCAGCCCACGGTGACCCTGTCTGAAAGGGAACAAATTATGGTCGGGTCCCTGAGCACTCGGGGCTGTTGTGACTCATAGGGCCTTTGTGGGTTGGTTTGCAGAAGAGGGTCGTCAGGCCTTTCTTCCCAGTCTCTCTTGGTCTGGGAGCTCCGAGAGACCTGCTCAGCCTCACAGCTACACGGAAGTTTCCATGGCCCAAAGGGAACTGCCTGCAGGCAAGCACATTAATTGTGAATCAAATACGGGGGTGAAGCGTGGAAGGTGGAACTTCTGCGACTACCACCCCACCCCACGCTATTAATGGTCACAAATCGTCTTTCCGGTTTTTCTTCCATCCATGTCTCAATGATCCCTCTCTATGCCAGTCAGAGTTGCCACACACACAGACACCTGCCCAGTCCCCGGCACCGCACCCCCTGAGCCCCCCACACCTCAGCCTATAGGTGAGGGGTCCACTGTCCCTATGGTTGAGCCTGCTGCCCCTCAGCCCCTACACCTGGACCTGTGGTGAGGGGCCTGCTGTCCCCAGACCCCCACACCTGTACCTGAGCCAGTCACCCCCAACCCCCTACACCTGCACCTAACCTTCCACTGCCCAGTCTGAGCCTGCACCTGTGTCTGGGGGTGAAGGGGCTGTTGCCCGCACCCTGCCCCCAACCCCTGTGCTGAGGCTGCTGGAGGGCAAGGAGCCCACTGCCCCCACCCCCTTCCCGGATCCAGCACCCCAGAGCCTGGCTTCCTTCCTTTCAGGAACAGAAAGTCAGCGGTGCTTAGGGAGGCTCCACTCTCCAGAGTTCTGTGCTAAGTGGCCGATAAAGGACATCTGTAATTATTTAAAGACGCCTAATTAGGACGGTTGTCTTCCCCCATGAGGCGGAGTGCGTGCCCACTGGGCAGCGGTCCGAGGCTGCTTTCTTCAGACTGGCGGAGCGCCAACAAGAGGCGCATCTCAGACACTGGACCCACGTCCCCGCGGGGTGCGGCAGGGCCGTGATGGGCCTCTGACCCCAAAGCTCGGGGTCCTGCGCTTCTTTCCACATAACCAGACCCGGGTGGGGCGGGGAGGGGGCCTGGCCTTTGTCCTGCCCAGGCCCCAGGCCAAGTGTGGGCTATGCCCACACCATCCATCATCAGCCCTTGCCTCCTCTCTACCCGACCCGCCTTCTCAGTGGCAGTGAGGCCCACGGGCCCTATGTGCCTCCCTGGGGGGGGGGGGGTTCCCACAAACACGAAGCCCATGCGTGGCCAGGGTAGGATCTGGTGGGCAGTGCAGGGCACCCCGAGCAGGCAAAGAAGGGTGAGCGTGTCTGTCCTCTGGCTGTATGGTCCAGAAATGCTCACTCCAAGTCCCTAGGGTCAATCGAGAGGACACCAGACGTCTCACTGCAGAGGCAGTCCTTGCCTAAGCATGGGGGAGCCGGTAGGGAGTCCTGGACACCCAGTCCCACGGGAACCCCTGGGACCCAGCAGGACACAGTGACTAAGGCTGGGGGCCTATGGTGAGGTCTGGGACCGATTTGAGCAAAAAAGTGATTATGATAATGACATGCTGTCAGACAATTACGCAAGCCCCTCTACTGACAAGGGAGTGAGGGCATGGGGGGGCAGGAGGCATGATGGCAAGGGAGGGCTCGCCATCTGGCACAGACCTGGTAAGTCGAGGGCACCCAGAGGGCACAAGGCCCGGGATCGCCGCCCGTCATCTCCTCTGCTGCTGACAGCCGGGGGGTGAAGGCGCAAGGGAGAAGGGACCCCAGTGCTGGGTGTACCACACGGGCTGCCCAAACACAAACAAACAGCTGTGTCTTGGAAGAAGGGCTGCCAGAATGCTCCTTGGAAAGGGGATGGCGGGCGGGCGGGCTGTCAGACGGGCCCAGCCCCTGCAGAGGGGCATGGTGCTGGGTAAAAGGGAAAGGGGGTGGGGCGGCACAGGTGCTGCAACAGCGGGTCCGAAGGCAGGGGTGGCAGCGAGTAGCGGACAGGCCGCGCATGCGTACTACCTACCGCACAAACCCGCCGTCAGTGGTGGGCGGGGAGTTCTAAGGCCCTCCCACGGGGTACCTGCTAATTACAAAGGGAGCCACGCAGCCTGGCCCGCTTCACCCAGTGACCCCAGGCGGCACCGTGGGCCTCCTCGGACACCCTGCGCGTCCTCCCATGAGCGAGACAGAGCGAGGGAGGGAGGAAAAGAGGGAGGAGGGCCCAGCACACCCAGTGAAGCCGCCTTCCTCATCCTCCAAGGGGTCAAGAGCACGGAAGGCCAAGGAAGACTGAGGGACGTCCCAGGTGGAAGGGGCCCGGAGACGCAGCTACTTTGTGCGCGGGGCAACCTTGGACCGGACGCTGACTCAGGGCGGACACCGGCGGAGGCGCTGGCCGGCCCACACGACTCCCTGAAGTGGGCGCTGGTGGTGAGAGCGACGGTGAAAGGGCTGGGGGGAAAGGCAGGAGGCCCCAGGTGCACTGGAACTCCCTCTGCCACGTTCCTGGTGGGAAAGGCTCTCGAAGCAGACAGTTAATGCTTCACGGTGAGCGAGGAGCGGAGGCAGCGCGGCTGACCTGCTCGCAGGGCGGGCGCCACCGGGGCGGCGCTGAGCAAGACCCCGCCCCTCGGCTTGTTCCTCTAGTCCCAGCCGGGTGGGCGTGGGTGCTGTGCCGCCTCACACGACAGGGAGCTGGCGCGAGGGGGTGGGTGAGCACCGGGCGTCTGTGTGCTGGCCTGCTTTCAGCTGAGACCTCGCGTGCATCGGTCACGTTGTGCGCATGCAGCTTTGTGCGTGTTCTGCCTGCCTTTCACAGGGGAGAGGGGAGTCTTGGGCAGGTCGGATTATAGTGGATTTGTCAGATGGAGACACATCTGGCTGCCATTCTGTCCGTTCTAAATGGTCTTCTTGTACCTTCTTGCCGCCTACCTTTACGTCCTCACTCGCTTCACCCTTTGCTCCCAAGCGCTGGGCATGGCTACCAGGGGCTCCGGGTCTACCCACGGCATCTGGCAAGGTGGTCGCCGTCCCTCTATTTCCGCGTCTGTTTCTGCCAGCAGACGCGTCTCCACACCGCAAGCCCAGCTTCTTCTGCAGGACCCAACTCTAAGTTCTTAACCTGCGCTGTCTTCCAATGACCGGGACCGACACGTGTGGCTCCATGCAGTAGTCAGGTTACCTGAGTCACCTTGCTCCTGCGGCTCCTCCTTTCGGGGGAGTCCATGGCAGCCGTCACACAGCCATTGTTAAAGCTGTGGTCATGTTGGAGCCGGCCGTGGGTTCCAGCTCCTATACCATGGCTCCCGCACCGTCCTCCCCCTCCTTGCACCATCCACCTCTCTTTGCACCGTCCTCCCCCTCCTTGCTGTGTTTGAGCCCAGGGCTGCAGCCTCGGTGCCCACCTCCCTCCTAGACGACCCTCGACTTCCCCACGCAGGAGGTCCTGTCTCCTGGTCGACAGTTAGGCTAGATCCGACACTCAGAGAAGTCCTTCAGAGTCTCTCCATGCTGGCTCCTCAGAACTTCCCTGTCCCCCACCCTTGGAATTGCCCCACCTGGGGTCCCCCCACTAGCTGTCTGCCTGGCCTAGTGGGGTACCACTCTCGCCCTCCCTGCACGTGTGCGGCTGTGGATTTGGCCGTGGGCTCCAGGCGATCATGGGGCAGATTCTGGCTGCCTCTCCACTGGCCTCCCCCCACCCCCTGCCTTGGCTCTGTCCTATATTTCCAGCCACCTCAGCCATCCCTCTCACCGACCGCCATCACCTCCACTCAGCAAAACGGTCAGCCCGTGCCCCCAGGCAGACAGCCAGGATGCTCATAGGCTCATCTTATCAACCGCCCCACCCCCCACTCCCCGGGGCCCGCTCATCTCTGAGAGCCACCCTTGAACCCACCCCAGAGTTTTGGGGTGGCCTGCAGCCCAAGGGTCCCACGGCGAGAATGAAGCCCCCCCCCCAGGAGAGAACGCCCTACCTGCTGACCTCACAAAGTCTGGGGACCGCCACGCACCAGCCAGCTCTCAGCCACCCAGTGAGCCCGACTTGAGTCTGTTCGAGGGGCAGGGCGGTGAGGAACAGAGTCCGGTGGAGAAGGCCAATGTTCCCTGATCCTGCTTCCACCGGCCTTTCCTGGGGAGACTGCAAAGGGCTCCTCAGACCCCCAGGCTCTGTTTCAGATGGGCTGGCCTGAGGCCACCGTCTGTCTTGTCAGTGTTTTCTCTCTCTCCAAATCCAAAGCCAGTGTGGAGCCTGAATCCAGGCTGGGTCTGTGGACACGGGGGAGCCATTGAGAGGTGGGATTCATAAGATAATGTTCAACATAATAACATGCCCGTGACAGAGTGGAGCAGAGTGGATGCATGCCCTGCGCTTCACCTGGAAGACCCCTTCTCTCTCCGAGGCCAGCCTGACCACCTGCGCACAGGCTAAGGGCAGAGGCAGGGCTAGGCCTAGGACTCCAAACGGGCAGGTTGGGGACTGGTCTACCCTGGGCCCATCCTAGTCCCTGCTAAAGGAGTTGAGATGTCAAGCCCACTGTCTAGAGATCCTAGAAACTTCTAGATCACTGATAAACGTTCTAGCAAATGTGGAATAACCCCCCAAGTCCTGGCAGGGGTGCCCTGGGGAGCCTGCAACACCCCTTCAAAGAGGCCCCTCCCCACCCCCACCGCTGAGGTGGGGGTGCTTACTCCCTGTGCTACTGCTGCTGGCTGATAGGCGCGGAACTCTAGGATTAGGGGTGGAGTCTAGCCTGTCAATCAGGTCACAACCTGGTGATGCTTCCTTGTGGGCGTGGCCTTCTCATGAGGATTCTGGGAACTCCCTACTTCTCCCTAGAGGTGGGCCACACTCTCTGCCTCACCTTCCTGTTGACAAGGCCCATGTGGAGCCACATGAAGACCTGTGAGAGACCTGGAGATGCTTCCACCGCCACGGGGTCCACAAGACTTTCCACCCCGCAGTCTGTGATCTTCCTGCAATTGGCATCATACATCTGGAGGGAGATTTGTGGACTAGTATCGGACATATGAGCTAATACTGGGACTTATGGACTTGATCTGGACCGAGGTGGGATACTATCTTAATATACAAATACTCTTTGACATGGGCTGAGCCCTGGTGGCATAGTGGTTGTGTGCGGGACTGCGGCCCACAGGGTTGACGGTTCAAATCCAGCAGCAGCTCTCCAGGAGCAAGGCTGGGCTTCCTACTCCCACCAGGGCAGTGATGCCACACACACACACACACAAGTTTAAAAACAATTACTCTTTGACAGAACATGCTTTCTTACACAGACGAATGCCTCTGGATTTGTTTCTCTGGTCAGCCCATCCTAACACACGTGGCCTGTCCTGGGCCATGGTCCATGCAAGAGGAGGCGAGGGTCAGTAATTGAGCAGGATGCAAGCCCAGCACCGTCACCAAGGACATGCCCAGTGCCCAGGGCGAGCAGAGTACTTAAAGGCAACATCTAAAGGACACCCACTGGGTTAGGAAGGAAAAATGTCCACCCGGTGGGTCACAGAGTTCAAGGCTGCATAGTGTCTGCAGAGGTCATGACACACGCCAAGGCAGCATGACTGGCATCTGTCTGCCCACCTGGTGTCCACGGCAGATTGCTGAGAGTACGGCGAACAGTGTCATTCTGAGGGCTTGGCAGGCGGACACTCTGAGAAGAAAGACGGCTGCACAGGAAGGCCATGACAACTGGTGCCAGGCGCCCAGTCCCAGCTCCCAGCGTGCGTGTGTGCATGCGTGTCCAGAAAGACTGTGAGCATGAGGACAGTGAGAAATGTCTCCACATCCTGAGGCGTGTTAGCCACAAACACATACACCCCCGCCCCAGGATGCAGGAGCCACACAAGGAAACACTGGGGATATCGGAAAGTCCCCCCCTTTCTCAGTCAAGTTTCTGCACTTTCTAAGAGGCCAAAAGGCTCTTAGCAATGCATGGCCACAAACCTCTCTCCGCCGTTCACCCAAGGATGGGAGGATGGGACGGGGCCCTGGTCTTCCGGGCAGCATCTCCACGGGCCCAAGACCTCTTAACAGTGTTAATAAACAAAGGTGTCACTTGGGGACAGAGATCTTTTCTGTCTCCCGAGTGGCACGTGAAAGGCGGCAGTGAAAAGGATGGCGGGACAGAATGGCCAATGCTCACGGCGATGACTGGAGAGGGAGCACCAGAAACGCACACTGGGGGCCAACGAGGGCATGGAACGTACGGGAGAGGCTGTCAATGCTGGTATCGGGCGGGTCTTGGCTGACAGGAGAGCATTCCGGACAGATGTGTTCTTGTGTGTGATTATGTGGATCAGAACAGTTCACAAATGGTGTGTCAGTCCGGGTATACCAGAGAAACATATCCAGAGACACTCGTGTGTGTATAAGAAGGAGGTTTATATACAAGAGCAATTTGATATTGATAAAGCATCCCAGCCCAGATCAAGTCCATATGCCCAATATTAGCCCATATGTCCAAAACCGTCCCAGCCCAGATCAAGTTCATGCAGCTAATATCAGCCCATATGTCCACAACCAATCCATAAAGTCCTCTTCAGACTCAGGAAATATATGCAATGATGCGGAATGCAGGAAGATCACAGGCCAGTGGGTGGGAAGTCTTGTGGGTCCAGTGGCATTGTGAGCGTCTCAGGGCGGGCAGGGGTCTCTACATGGCTCTTGCAGTAGTTCCCAGGGCTCAGGGTCTATGAGCAGAGTGCCATGAGTCTTGTCAGTAGAGCATCTCTCAGGGAGTGAGCAGAGAAAAGTGTCTCCCACCTCCAAAGAGTAAATACAGCAGTTTCTACATTTTCTGGAGAGGTCCTGCCCACACAGACGCCTCATTGGTTATATCTTGATTGACAAGGCAAACTCCACCCCTTCATTCATAATGCTTTCAGATTGACACCAGATGATGAAACTACCACTGATGGCATTGAGAAGAACAGGAATTCCAGAACATTCTATTGTGCTGCACACAGACCAAGAGGCAAACAAGGGGAGCACGACAAAGTGGTCTAGACCGGGAAAGGTGTGCAGAGTTAGGGCTGTGTCCTCTCGCTTCCATCCGAGAAGCTGGGTGACCTCAAGACGCATGTGGCTTTGGGAAGGCTCTGAACAACCTGTGGGGGCGGACGGCAAGACCTTGTCTGCTGAGGGTGAAGGGGCCTGGAAGCACTTGCTGGAGGAGATCTAGGGCCACGACCCTCGGTCTGAAGGACAGCTGACCATAAAGAAAACAAAAATCCTGGGCCAGTCAATGTGCAGCATTGCAAAAACACGGGAGCAGGGTCCACAGCCCATGCTCGTCACGGTGAAGAAACCAAACGGCATCTCACGCTGGGCAAATCCATCTGCTACAAAAGCCCTCTGGACGGTGAGAGTCCAGGAGCAGAGGTGCCACGTGGAGGGCTGAGCTGCTCCCCGCCCACTGCCCTGCCTCACACACAGGCAGAGCCAGGCCAGGGGGAGGAGAACAGTGAGGCCGAGGCCTCGGAGCACCACTACTGACCCAGGGAATGGGCTGGTCTGCCTCGCAGGTGTATCCCCAAAGGCTCCTTGGGAGACAGGGCGGCCAGACTTCACCCCCTCTTTGCAGACCTGGCAGTGGGAGGGACCAGTCCCAGAAGAAGGGAAGCACGCTGGGTAAAGTAATCCAAGAGCACCAACCAGGCTTGCTGCCCTCCGGGCCATTCTGACTGACAGCAGCCCCACTGGGCAGTGCTGACCTGTGAATCTTCACCACCAGAGCAGGAAGCCTCGCCCTCCTCCTCCAGAGCATCGGGGAGCTGAATGCAGAAGCCACTGCACCCCCGGGGTCTGGGATGAAGGGCCAGGGGAGAGGAGGATGGACACAGGGGCTGACCCAGAGCCGTGTCTCAAACTCAGAGTGTATGTGCATATATACATCTACATATCAGAACATGTGACCAGAGTGTATGTTTGTATATATACATACATATCTCAGAGCATGTACCCAGAATGTACGTGTATATGCACATATATATATCAGCACGTGTCCCAAGTATAATGGCATATATACATATATGTACTAGAGCACATGCCCAGAGTGTATGTGTATATATACATATACATATATCAGGGTACATGCCCAGAGTGTATGTGTATATGTACATGAATATATCAGAGCATGTACCCAGAGTATACATGTATATATATACATGTACGTGTCGGAGCACATGCTCAGAGTGTATGTGTATGTATACATACACAGAGTGTACATGTTTATAAACATATGTATGTGTGTATATATATCAGAGCATGTAACCAGAGTGTATGTGTATATACATATATATGATGCGGGCACATACATAGACTGTGTGTATGTGTGTGTGTATATCAGAACACATACCCATAGTGTATGTGTACACATACATGTATCTATCCGAGCATGTGCCCTAGTGTATTTATATATGTGCCTGTATATGTCTATGTGAGCATATACCCAGAGTGTATGTGTATATACACATGTATATATCAGAGCATGTACCCATGGTGTATATGTACATGTATCTCAGAGCACATACTCAGAGAGTACATGTATATGTATCTCAGTGCACATGCCCAAGGTGCATATGTGTGTATAAATATACACATGCAGTCTCCAGAACATGTGCAGGTCCCATTTGTCCACTGTCTTTTAAACTAGACTCGTGCATTAGGTCAGGGCGTTCAGGGACAGCGGGTTTGGCGGCGTCGGTCGCCCTCGCAGCACGTGTGCAGTGCCCTGTGTACCATCCTATGCATAAGATCGGGGAAGAAGCCCTTCCCTTCACCTTGTTTGCTTCTGACCCTGCCGCCCTGTGCACAGTGGAAGAAACCCCGCCCGGTCTGCTTCCCCCTCACCATCGCTCTAACGTTTCAGCCACAGGGTCGGTCCCTCTCCCTGTACTCTGCCAAGCACACGTCCTTCCCAGGGACCGCTCTCTGCTGACAAGTGGGTGGGACGGAGTCTCAGCAGGCCCGCCTCTGAGGGGCACTCTGGCTGCGCTCCTGCTGAGACAGACGTGTGTGTGGGCTCTCGGGGCAGGCCCTGGTCCTGTCCATCCCCTTCTGCTGCCGTGCCACAGGTCCCTCCTCAGTCCTCCCTGCTCGTCCAGAACAGGAAGGATGCGGGCGCCATCATGATCGCGTCATGACAACTTTTGGATGCACGGCTCCGTGGGGCTCTGAGCTCAGAACTGCAGGGTGCGTCCCCGGGGGGCTGCCATCACAGACCCAGGCTTGGGTGGTTAAGACTGGTCGGTCCCCTTACAAGCCAGGAGACAAAGCCAGCTTTACTTCCCAACGCCCTGTGGGCGCCCATTCAGTACTACTGAACAGGGCAGTGCGGGGTGGGGCCTTGGAGAGACCGCATCCTCGAAGCCACTTAGGAAAGAACAGTGGTTATTGGGGGGGAAAGGGAGCACTGATTCCCCACCCCCACCCCACCCCCCATGGAGCCTAATCAAACCCCCGGGCAGCCGGGAGAGATGCTCTCCCACTTCCTCCTCCGCTGGTGGAGTGATAGGCTGTTCCTCTAGGGCCAGAGCTGTGCTTAGCCCTCTCCCCTGGAGGCCTTCCCTCACCCCCACCCCCTCTTCATCGCTGGGATGTCACCTGTAGTGTGAAATTCCTCAATCAGAGGGGCCTAATGAGGCCTTTTGTCTTCTGCAGGCAGCAATCAGAGGCCTAATTAGTTTACCACAACAGCACCAGCCCGGACCCTCGTTCATAACAAGCGTGGCCCTGCTTGGCATGACAACACGCCTTCGCCTGGTAAATTAAATCAGCGAGTATTAACTACCTGAATTATGCATGAGCCACCGATGTGCCCATGCGGCTCTGATTAGTTAATCTGTGGCTGTATTGAGGAATTCACCCGTGAGCTTCCCTCAGATCCACAAGAGTTTGGTGTTAAAAAAAAAAAAAAAAAAACCTCACAATAGGAAGGAAACAAGAGTTGACGGTGTGGGGGAGGGAAGGGGTGGCAGACCATCTCCACCGGCCATCCCTCTTCACCTAACTCTTCCGATACCACCTGGCCCGTCCTCTGCACACTGCTTTCCCGCTGGGCTCCGTAACCACTGCACTGGACCAGACAGCACACCAACAATACTCACCGTGAGGAGGGGTTCTGTTAGGGAGGCTAACGGGTTACAAGTCAGGATCAGACAATACTAAGAATACAGTTCCCACAGCATCTCTTCTCCGGCATGCCCACAAGCAGGTCCTCTGGTCCACCATCTCCCCACTCCACATGAGGTCCTCAGACCCTGCCCTGCCCGGGCAATGTTCCAAAGCCCTTTTAGAGCCGATACTGCCACAAAGGCGGGCAGCCTGCTCCGCGAAAGGCTCTCGGTCCTGGTCTCAGAGCTCCTGCCGCTGGTCCCTCCTGGCCACCACCACAGTCTCCAGACACGGATCCAACCCAACATGCTGCCTCTTGGTCAGCGGTTCTCAACCTGGTGGGGGTCATGACCCCTTTGGGGGATGAATGACCCTTTCACAGGGGTCGCCCAAATCATAACAAAGTTACAGTTATGAAGTAGGAATAAAAATTTTTATGATGGGGGGTCACCACCAAGCACCTGAGGAGCCAGTGAAGGCTCGCGGCGTGGGGAAGACTGAGAACCCCTGCTCTGGGCGCTCCTGAGAGTCTCTGCCAGGCCTCTGAAATGGCTCCCTCACTAGACCGATCTCCACCACTCACAAAGACTGGGGGTGGGAGAGTCACACAGAGGCTTTCCCCTTCCGGCCCTGATGAAACGATGCTGCTCTGACAAAAGTCCCTCCAAGAAGGGCACACTGGCCAGGACAGGCCCTTGAAGCTCAGGTCTGCTGAAGAGAAAGCGCCATCTCAATCCCCCTCCCAGAGACCACCCCCCGCCATAAAGAACACAGCA
>PVJH01013764.1:0-59247 GCA_004026705.1 Nesogale talazaci
TGTTTTAACTTTTTATGTTGTAATCATTGTCAATCCACAGGAAGCTGCAAAGAGAAGACACAGAGGGCTCTTTTAGCCTTCACCTACATCTTAGGTAACTCCAGGGTATATAAAATCAGGGAATGGACATTGGTACAGTGTGTGCTTATACTTCTACAGTACTGGACCACATTGTTTAGAAATGTGAAACCACAACCCTGGTCCGGATTTATTCGTCACCACATTAACTTCTCTCCTGCTCCCCCTCGTTAGTTATCCCTTTGCCTCCCCGCACATCCCTAAACTCTGGCGACCGCTAATTTGTTCTCTAACCATCATGGTGGAAGAAAAGGAAAAGATACATTCAGCCGAGCAAAAGGCATCAAGATATATTTCACCAAAGAGGATATACAAATAGCAGATAAGTTCATCTATAGCGGGAGCCATTGTGATGAGAATGCAGACTAAAAACACAAAGGTACCACCACACATCTAGCAAAATGGTTAAAATGAAAAAAGTAGTCACGACACCGAGGCTTGTGAGAACACACAGGGGCTATCGGTCTCTCATGCATGACTGGTGAGATGGTGAATGTTGAATGGGGCTATTCTGGTGTTTACTTTTATCATTGTAAATAGTTGTGATGTTTATTCTCTGAAACAAATCTCTCCACATTAGTCCCTGTGGAGAGTCTCAGATAACAGTGTTTCCTGTCACCCAGTGCCTCTCTAGACTCCCGTGAAGAACAGTAAAAGTAATATGCCAGCCTGACCTTTCCTAGAGGACTTGGAGAAGGTCAGGAACTGGAAAGTACTGACAATGCTTTAGGAATACTAAAGGCCAACCACAGCAGAAAATCACAGGGTCCCAGAAAATTAGATTGACATATAAGTTTCCTGGGAATCAGACACCACCCCTTCATCTCCTCTTCTACATTTATTTGCCTTCTGGCCTCAGTGCCAGCCCACTAAAATGCCATGTCTTCTCACCCTTCCCTGCCACCAGTTAAAGTTGCTGAAGTTACCCTGCTGAAGTTCCTAGTCCCACTCTTACAGATTACAATCTATTTCTCACTGTCCCTCACTTAAAAATCCATTGACACCTCCTCTCTTTGCTTCCAAATCTCACTGACTTTCACACCATGGAAGGCACTCCTTTTAATTTTAGTTGATTATAGAAACCTCCCTTTTCCCTACTAGGCTGACTTCAAGGGTAGACCATATCATATTCCTCCACCCACGCTTCATGTCTAGTTCAAAAAAAGATGTTCAATAGATGTTGTCACATTAAGTTCAGCACTTAAGATGAGGACGATGCCTGTGTTAGTGCACGTCACAATGGCTATCATGGGCAGTTGAATACCCAACCTGTACTTTGTGAAGAATTTCCACATTATAAACTGATAGGTTGCTATGGAGAATTCAAATATATATAGTTTTAAAAGTTAGAAATATGATTGTGATACAATCCTACCTCTTGTTAATATATTGGTGATAGAACTTTCTCAATATTTGTGACACCTCAAGTCTGAATGTTACTAAGAGAAAGTGTCAAATTTTGGCTAAAAATAAAAATGAGCACCAACAAAGAAAACAAGTCACCAGAAGCCTAAGATCAATATGGGAGGGGGTGGGGAAGTAGTCAAAGCCCAACCGTAAGTTCACCTCTGGGATCCCACTGATGGCATTAACCTAGCAAAAAGTCCCTGTCTCTCGCATCCTAGAAACACAGGAAGACCCCTCTATTTGTGTTATTGTCAAATCCAACCCAAAGCGACCCAATACACAACAGAAAGAAAGGCTGCACAGTCCCATGCCATCCTCACATGTTCCTATGCATGAGTCCGTTGATGCAGCCACCGTGTCCATCCAGTGATGACCTTCCTCATTTTCACGGCCCTTCCACTTACCAAATATGATGTCCTTCACCAATGACTGACCTCTCCTGACACTATTGCAAATTATGTAAAATGAAGTCTTGCCATCTTGACTCTAAGGAAAACCTTGGCTTTATTTCCAATCCAAAACTCTTTGTCCTTTTAGCAGTCCATGGCACTTTAAATTCTCTTCAGCACCACAATTCAAATATATTGATTCTTCTATGATCTATTTTATTCAATGTCTAACTCTTTTTTTATTAAATCATTTTATTGGGGGCTCATACATCACTTTTCACAATACATAAATAAACATACTGTGGCAGGCACCTTCACATGTCTGCTGCCATCATCATTCTCCAATCATCTGCCTTTTTCCTTGAGCCCCTAGTATTCCATCCCTTCCCCTCTTCCCCTGCTCTCTCCTTTCCACCAACCCTCAACACTCTATAAACTATTATTGTCCTGTCATATCTTACACTGTCCGACCTGTCCCCCAATCCACTTCCCTGATACTCATCCTTCAAAGAGGAGCTTATGTGTATATCCTTGCAGTTGGTTCTGTCTCTCTACCCCACCTTCTCTCCACCTTTCCAGCACCTCCAATCTAATCACTGGCCCGAAGGGGCTTACCCATGCTGGTTTCCCCATATCTCCAGCTCCCCTTTCTACTAGTGTACCTTCTCCAGTCCATCTGGATTTGTAAGGTAGAGTTGGGACCATGATGGTTGGGGGGAAGAAGGCTTGAGGAACTAGAGGAAACCTGTATGCATCATCACTGCCCAGCTGCCCTTTGCCTGGTCTGTTTCCTCCCCGTGGCTCCCCTGTAAAGGGGTGACCAATTACCCACCAGTGGGCCTTAGGTCCCCACCCTACTCTCCTCCTCATTCGTAATGATGTGATTCTTGTTCTTTGATGCTCGATATCTGCTCCCTTCGGACCCTCTTGATCACGCATGCTGGTGTGCTTCTTCCATGTGGGCTTTGCTATTTCTGCGCTGAATGGTGACTCATTTACTTTCAAGTCTTTGAGACTCCAGACATTCAATAATTTGGTAGCTGAGCACCATCGTTTCTTTTACTCTGTTTACCTCTGTATTCATTTGTCTTCAGTGATATCGGGAGTTAATTGGTCCATTGATTTTGATTTTCGATCTTTGATGTCTGATACCTGATTGTTTTAGCACCTCATGATCACACAGGCAAGTGAACTTCTTTCATGGTGGGTTTTGTTGCTCCTGAGCTGGATGGATGCTTGTTTATGCTCAAGCCTTTGAGACCCCGGATGCTCTATCTTTTGATAGCTGGGCACCATCTGCTTTCTTCACCACTCTTGCTCATGCTCCCACATGTCCGCAGTGGGCACCTTGGGGATGTGTGCACACAGTGATATGTTTTGGGTTTTTTTTTCCCCATTTGATGTCTATTGCTTAGACCTTTCACTGCCGTAAATGCCCAGATCTTACATGCATATGATGCCATGAAGAATGCCATGGCTTAGGCCAGGTCCATCTTCAGTCGCAGTACGTGCTCTTCAATACTCTAAAGAGGCCTCGTGCAGCAGATTTACATAATGCAATGTCTTTTCATCTCTTGGCTGCCGCTCCCATGAGCATTGGTTGTGGGAACAAGTAAGACACAATCCTTGACAGTTTCAACCTTTTCTCCATTTATCATGATGCTATCTATTGGTCCAGTTGTGAAGATTTGGATATTACTTACATTGACTTGTAATCTATACTGAAGGCAAGAGTCCTTTACCTTCATCAGCAAGTGCTATAATCCTCCTCACTTCCCGTAGATAAGATAGGTCATCTGCATATCACAGGTTGTTAAGAAACCTTCCTCCAATCCTGATGCCACATTCCTCTTCACATCATCCAACTTCTCTGGCTTAAGCTTGTCTGTCAGTTTCTCATCCTTTAGCAGCTTGTGTGTTGCTGGGATGCTGGAAGCCATGTCACTGTGATTTCAAATGCTAGTAGGGTCACCCAAAATGAACAGGTTTCAGTGGAACTCCCAGACTAAGAAGAGACAATGAAGAAGGACTCAGCTCCCAACTTTAGAGGGAGAAGCTGCTGAAAATCGTATGCATAGCTTTGAAACAGTCTATTTAGGTGCTAATAAAAACAATTCCCCCAGAGTGCAGTGTAGCAATGATAAAACATACAACTTACTTCTAGTTTTTAAATGCCTCACCACCACCACCGCTACCACCACCACTGCCACCACCACCATCACCAGCACCCCACTATCATGATCTCAACTCTGTCTTACAAATCTTGCTAGACCAAAGGACATACACTGGTATAGATAGAAACTGGAAACACAAGGAATCCAGGACAGATGATCCCTTCAACACCAGTGCTGAGAGTGGTGATACTAGGAGGGTGGAGGGAGGGTGGGGTAGAAGGGAAGAACTAGTTACAAGGTTCTACATGTAACTTTCTCCCCGGAGCAGAGGCAAGAAAAGTGGGTACAGTGTAAGTGTAATCAGACAGTATAAGATATGACAAAACAATAATAATGTATAAATTATCAAGGGTTCATGAGTGAGGGGGTCAGGGAGGGAGGGGGAAATGAGGAGCTGATACCAAGGGCTCAAGTGGACAGCAAATGTTTTGAGAATGATGATGGCAACAAATGTGCAAATGTGCTTTACACAATGAATGGATGAATGGATGGATTGTAATAAGAATTGTATGCCCCCCTCAAATTCCCCAATCTATTTCTGGAGAAAAGAAATAAATATGAGGTGTGTTACTGGCTAGAATATAATGGAAACTAAGCCAAACAGACATCCATTAGTGGATCATATTGTGATGACTTACACTATTTTTATGATAATGGAAGTGATACCATCTGTGTTGCAAAAGAGCAAGATCACCCATTGCTGAAAGGTCTCGGGAAGAATTCTAGCTAAGACAGAGTAAGAAGAAAAGACTAGTGAGCTACTTCCAAAAATTAACTAATGAAGACTCTCTGCCTTGAAACAGAGCATGCGCCAATATAACGCTGGAACTATGGGTCCCTCCAAAAGCACTCAAATACACAACAGCCACTAGGATGGACTTGATTATAACAGTGATCCCAGAGATGGGACAGACCCAGAAAACATTTCACTCTGTTGTACAAGTATATGGAGTTTCCACAGACAACTTCTTGAGACAATCTGGGTTTCATTTACAATCTGTACCTTCGAATCCGTTCCAGTTCATATGATCCTACACACAACAGAAATAATCACTGTCCAGTCTTGCCTCATCCTCACAGTTGGTCTGTTGGAGCCCACTGTGAAGGCCATTGTGTTCATGTAGCCCATGAAAGGTCTTCTTTCTTGTCATGGGCCCTGTACATTACCAAACATGGTGTCCTTCTCCAGGGAATGGTCTTTCTGATAACATATCCAAGTCCTTCCTACTTCCAGGGAGCCTTCCAGCTGTACTCTGTCCGAGATAGATTTGTTTGTTGTTCTGGCAATCTGAGTTACTTTCAGTCTTCTACACTAACACCATAGTTCAACTGCAGCCACTCTTTTGTGATCTTTCTTATTCGTCATCAAACTTTTTATATGTGTGTGAGGTACTTGAAAATACCATGGCTTGATCAGATACACTTTGGTCTTTAAAGTGACATCTTTGCTCCATAATACATTAAAGTGTTCTTGTGCTCCATATATGCTCGATGCAATCCAAACCAAACTCCAAACTCAGTACCATGAAGGTAATTCTGCCTCATAATGTAGGTAGCCAGAATAGGGAGTAAAGGGGGGAGGGGGTGTCTCCCCAATGCCTGCATAGGTCACAACAAAGGAATTGGAAAGAAATCAGGCACCAAGTCTTGAAAGTAAACAAGCAGCCATCTAGCTCAGAAGCAATAAAGTCCACATGGAAGAAGTACACCAGCATGTGTGACCAAGAAGTGTCAAAGGGATCCAGTATCAGGCATCAAAGAACTAAAAATTGTATCATTATAAGGGAAGGGAAGTACAGATTGGGGACTCACAGCCTACAAATAGGTGAAGCGACATCCCCTTACAGAGGAGTTGCAGGGAGATGAGCCACTCAAGGTACAGTGTAGCAACAAGGAAATGTGCAACTTTCCTCAAGTTCCTGAAAGCATCTTCTCACCCACTTTCATGATCCCAATTCTACCTTACAAATCCAGGTAGACCAGAGGATGTACACTGAAGCTGCAAACATGGGGAATTTAGGACAGATGAACCCTCCAGGACTAGTGGTGAGAGTGGTGACACCAGGAGGGTGGAAGAAAGGTGGACTGGAAAGGGGGAACGAATTGCAAGGATCTACATATAACCTCCTCCCTAGGATATGAACAACAGGGAAGTGCATGAAGGGACACATGGACAGTGTATGATATGGCAAAATAATGAAAATTTGTAAATTATTAAGGGGGAGTGAGGGAGGGGGAGTGTGGAAGGAGGAGAAATATGGGGAGCTGATACCAAGGACCTAAGTAGAAGGAGGATACTACAAGAATGTTGGCAACAAATGTACAAATGTGATCTGCATACAATTGATGTATGTATTGACCATGATAAAAGTTGTATGAACCACCAATAAAATGATTTTTAAAAAACATACAAGAAAGTGCTTGATACAGGCTAAGAGAGAGAGAGAGAGAGAGAGAGAGAGAGAGCGAGAGAGAGAGAGAGAGAGAGAGAGAGAGAAATCAGGCACATTAATTAGACACCTATGGAAAGATCCCAACTGAGCATGCTCAGACACAAGGCCCCTAAGCCCACCTGGGTGCACAGACTAGGACAGCCATAAGACATCACCCAGGTGCATGTAAACTCAACCAAGGAGGTCAGCTAATACCTTCAGTCATGCCTCCCCAGCCAGATGACATAGAGCCTGCCACAGAAAGACCAAGCCTCTTGGACGCCTCTCTAGTTCAGGTGAGCTCCTGCAGGTTGGCGGGCACAGGCACACACAGGCTCTGGGGCCCGAGCTCCCTCTCAGGCCTGTCTCAGGGTGCTCCCTAGGAATTTCCTCCTCTTGGCCCATGGGATTTCTTGTGAATACCTGAAGCTTCCCTTTTCCTCAGAACAGTCACTTGGTTTTACAAACGTGCTTCTGCTGCATGAATCCTTTTAGCGTTTCGAAGCAAGAGCCGAAGTACAGACCACTCCAGAAGCATAATAACAATCCTGTCTGACAGAGCAGACCTGCCCTGTGGGTGTATGTACATCGTCAAGGCAGCAGAAAGCGTCATCTCTCTCCTGAGCATGGACACGCGAGTTGGAACGACTGAGCTTTCTATGAGCAACCAACAAGTGTGCACTGTGCACGCCTTCTTCTCCTTGATGTCTTCACTGCTGCTTCCAGGAGAGCAGACGGCGATCCTGGTAAAATGACATCTGTGACACTTTCAGCCTTTTCTCTATCAGGCTGCTGGCCATTGGTTCAATTAGGAGACATTTGCTTTCTTTCCATATCGTTTCAATTCCTCCTGAGGGCTGCAGTCTTTGATTTTCCCCAGCGAGTACATAAGGACGTCGTCTGAATAACAATTACAAGGCGCCCTGGTGGGCTCGTGGGTGGCCAGGGGGCTGCTAAAGCCAAGGTCAGCAGTTCAAGTCTCGCCTGGAGCCCTGGTGGAGAGTGGTTAGAGGTCACATGGCTGCCAGTTTGGAGCCACCAGCAGCTGGCTGTGGGAGAAGCTCTCTGTGCTTTCTACTCCGGGAAGCCGTCAGTCTTGAAAGCCCACAGGAGGTCGCTACGAGTCAGCATGAATGCGACAGAAATAAGGTTGGCCATTTTGAGCCTCTCTGCAGGAGACAGACGGGGTTTTCTGCTCCTAAAGATTTACAGCCTCAGGAACCCCCAGGGGCAGGTCGACCCTGTCCTATCGGGTGCCTCTGAGTAAGATTTGATTTGCTGACAAGGAGAATAAGAATTACAGCAACTACCCCATCATGGGTCCTTACTCCCTCTAGGAATGGTGCAAGGCTTCACAAACTTTTAGTATATGTCATTTTCAAAGTTTGGGGTCATCCTTAAATATGTTACACCAGGAACAAAGGAAGTGTCGGACTAGAGCCTAGCAAGGACATTGGTATAGATAAAAGCTCACGACACAGGAAATCCTGGACAGATAAACCCTGCAGGACCAGTAATGAGAGTTGCAATATCAGGAGGGTAAGGGGAAGGTGGGGAAAGAAGTAGAGAACTGATTGTATATGACATATAACCCCCTCTCAAGGGATGACCAAGAGAAAAATGGGTGAATGGAGGCAGCAGTCGGTGTAAGACATGAAAAACATCATAATTTATATATTATTGAGGGTTCACGGGGGAGAGCTAAGCGGACACCAAGGCCTCACATAGAAGAAAATGTTTTGAGAATAATGGTGCAACAAATGTACAAATGTGCTTGATACAATGGATGGATGGATGGATGGATGGATGGATGGATTGATTATAATAAGAGCTGTAAAACCCTAAAAAATTACTTTTAGAAAAAGAAAGAAATGAACATAAGGGAGAAACAAAATCTTTTGGAAAATAAAACAAGTTAACAGAATTAAGAATTGTTAAAAAAAAAAAAAAAAAGAATTGTTATAGTTAGGTGCTTTCAAGTTCTTTCTGATTCATAGTGATTAGCCTCACCAATAATTAGAATAGAACATTTCCTGACCTTGCAATATCCTCACAAGTGTGGCTACAAGTCAGCTTGTCATGGCAACAGCTGTGTCCATCCACCTAGTTGAGGCTCTTCTTCCTTTGTATTGACATTCTACTTTCCTAACCATACTGTCCTTTCCCAGGGATTGAGTTTTCCTGGTGACATGCCAAAAGTAAGACAGACCAAAAAAAAAAAAAAAGTAAGAAAGACAGAGTTTCACCATGGTGACTTCTAAGGAGCAGTGTGGCTGTACTATTTTCAAAAGAAATGTTTTCTTTCTTCTGACAGTCCTTGATATATTCAATAATTTCTGCACCAGCACCATAATTCACATGTGTTCATTCCTTCTCATTCTTCCCCTTTGATTCTTCAGTTTGCACACGAAGCCATCAAAACCAGTGTGACTTGGAGCAAGCACACCTTCATCATCAAAGTGGCATGCTTGTTTTTCAATGCCCTCAAGAGGTCTTTTGCAGATTTTACCAATGCAATATATTGCTTGATTTCTTGTTTGCCCCTTCCCTGGGCCTTCTATTGTGGGCTCAGATAAAATCATATTCTGACAACTTCAATCTTTTCTCCACATCTCATGATGTGGTTTATTCGTTCACTTGTGAACTTTTCTCATTATATGGAAGTCTAATCCATGGCTTATTATGAAAATGAGATAAGGAGGTAGTCTCCGATCTTCATCAGTTAAGACTTGAAGTCGTCCACTTTCCGGAAGCAAGGCTGTGTCATCTGCATATTGCAGGGCGTTAATAAGACTTCCTCCAATCCTGAAGTCACACATTCTTCTTCCTAGATTTCAGCGTCTTGGACGATCTGTTCAATACACAAGTGAAACAAATAGAGTTGAAGCATCCCCCTCTGACCAACATCTTTAATGATTTTAAACCATGCAGTGCTCCATTGTTCTGTTCGCACAACTGCATTTTGTTCTAAATGCAGTTCCACATGAGCACAATTAAGCGTTTTGGCATTCTCACTTTTCTCAGTATTATCCATAAACTGTTATGATCCACACAGACGAATATGCATTGCTTTCAGTAAAGATCCATCTGATTTTATGAATGGTGTCTTTCACCTCCCATCTGCTTCAACCTGAAATGCTCTCAGTTCCTTCATCTACGACTACAGTTGTTTTTAAAGTTTCTCCAACAAAATTTTGTAAGAATGTGACATCACTTATATTGTTCTGGATTCTTTTGGATCACCTTTCTATGAAACGCACATGAAAATGAATCTGCTCCAGTCAAAGGACCAGGTGACCTTCTTCCAAATTCCCTGGCCTCATCAAATGAGTGCTCACAGCGCTACATCCATGTATTGAAACGTCTCGCTTGGCATTCTGTCCATTCCTTGAGCCTTGCTTTTTAAAATGCCCCAGTAAAGCTTGGCATGCTCATCTATTGCCATAGCTTCTGCATCATAGTCTACATTCTAAAATAGACTCCCATCAGCCACGCATCTGAATCTAGGGACGCTGAGTATTTTTCCATCTTCTCTGATGCTTCCTATGTCATTCTTTTTTATCTGAAGAATTCTTCAGTATGACTATTTGTGGTTTGAATCTTTTTTTTTGCAATTCTTTCAGCTTGAGAAATGTCAAACATGTGCTCGTCTTTTTTTTCTTTAAAACCTCACATCTTTGCACATCTCATTTTAATACGAGGATGAGTCAATACTCAAAGGATTTACTGCTACTAGGATTCTTTTCACATATAAACATATTCATTCCAAGCAAAATGTGTTGGAACCTGTCTCTGAAATCAATTTACTCCTTAAGCAATACACTTCTATTCATCTCATTAGGGTATCTTAAAAAGAAACAAGAAGAAAATATGATCTAAGCAGTGGTTTCCAAGGTTTTCTGTCAGCACAGTTAAATTCCAACAGAAAGGTCAGCTCAGCTGAGGACTATTTGTGAAGATTCCAAAGAGGTAATTTTTATAGATTTTTCTCAAAGTCACAGGACAATAACAAGGAGTTCTTATATAAGGAAATGGAAAAGTGATAGTTAAAAAAAAGGCCAGCAGTGTTGTGCCAAGGACTTTTCTCCCCCAGTATGGCAATGCACCTGCCCATTCTTCAAAGGTAGCAAGGATTATCTAAGAAATTGGGAAACCTTACCCCAGCTATCCTACAGCACTTGATGCTTCTAGATTTTCTTTTTGTTACCTAAACTCAAATAACGTTGAAAAGAAACAGGACTGAGTCCCTTGAGAATGCCAAAACGGCCGTTTTGATGTGGTATAAATTAAAGAATGTGGAATTTTTCCAGGAATGGTTAGAGTTGAAAACAATGCCTTCAGAAGTCTACATATCTAGATGAGAAGCAATATGCCAAGAAGAAATAGCTTCACATTTTGATATTTTAGTTTACTGAAGAATTCTCTAATTTTATGGGAATATTTTTTACTTATTTGCATTTTACTTAGTCTTCTGAAGGCTGTCCTTGAAATCTCCTGTTCAACTCTTTTATTTGATCATCTCTTCCTTTTGTTTGGCTACTTCAAATTCAAGAGTAAGTTTCAGAGTCTCTTCTACCATTTGTTTTGGTAAAAATTAAAGTTGTTAAAAATGAAGTTAAGAGCACAATACTCTTCTTGAAGGTACAAGTAAGATTAACATCTATTTTTTTCAAGCTATCACAAATCTAAATATGTACATACTAGGGAAAAGGTAAAGAAATGAGCAAAAGGAATACCATCATCTTACTCTCCAGTCCCTTTCTTCTCTCCATGAACTATACCTGCATTGTAGCTCTAGGTCATGCCAAAGCCAGGTGAAAAAACTGAATTCTTTTAACTAGTGTGTACTATTTAAGGAATTTTGCCAGAATGTATAACTTTCCTTCTGATCGAGGCACTATTTGCACAGACCAGCTGCATCCTGCACATATCACACAAAGCATTCAGCAAGCAGGAGCGGAGGCTGAGCAGCTTGCTCTAGGTCATGCAGCCATTCACATTGGGTTTTAGGTCTGCTTTTTTTCTGCTGCCAAGTCTAGTTCCTTATGTTCTGTAGAGGAATGTAAATTGCTGAGAACAGCCAGAGAATCAATTAGCTAACGGTATCATATTCTTCTTTGTAAGCTAGCTTCAATCCTTCCTGAAACAGAATAGGCGTGCATACATAAATGCGTACTTTCACCGGTGAGTTATTGTATCAAATCTTTCTCACTTATTTTCCATCAGGCAAACTGTATGCACTCTCCTCAAAGTGTGACATACGAGGATTGGATTAATGGGGACTTAAAAAAAAAACTATTTAGTAGATAGGCACTTGCAGAACAGCTGGAGAGGTGACGTTAGCAAAGGTGACAAGACAAAAATGAAGCAGCTGACCCCACACAACTGCCTGTTAAACATTCCTGTTGATCCTTCAGAGCAGGGGCCAAATTTACCTAGATCTATGCCAAAATGTCATTTCTATGCAGGCACTTAAGCACTGGGTGGAATACAGATGGATGGATGGATGGATGGATGGCTGAATGGGTTGATAAATGATTAACAAAGGAAAGAATTGGAATATTCAAATTGCTCATAACTCTCTAATTCAACACCAAGGCATCTTCAACATCCAGCAAAGAACAAGTTTTTAACCATGACCTAATTTGAGGAACAATCTTTCGCCCAGTTCCCAAAAGAGCTGGTCTACATGAGGGGGGAGGAAAGTCCCCAGAAAAGTCATGCTTGATTAGATACACTGTTTGCTAAAATAATTTGCAGAAATAATCCTGTCTCTCTATTTCTATCTCTACCTCTATCTCTGCCCTAAATAAAGGAATGTGCAGTGAAAACTATGGAACAGAATCGGCTTGCATGTTGTCAATACAAGCATCCGTCTGAACCACTCAGAGCTCCCCTAATACTTAGTCCAGGATCTGCAACACACTGACTATGCTAGACTTTGCACCATTTCCTCTTCTCCTAGGGAGGATGCCTTGTGGCCAGCCTTCACTCCCCTGGGAAGTCCCTTGGGTGTACTGAGCCACCCCTTCACATGGAAACCCCGCAATGTGTGCTGCTTTACAGATTTAATTTTTTTTAATGACCAAACAACAGAATGAATATATATTTGTCTTATAATAGAGATTAATGAATTTTAGCTATCTTGATACTTTTAACCAAACACAAAAAGAAGTCGGTTGATGTCAAGTGGATTTTGGCACGAGTTACCCCCTCGTATGTCAGAGCAGAAGTGCTACAGGAGCCTTCAAGCTGGGCGGCGTTTCGCTCTGTGAGACACAGAGTTGCTCTGACTTGGAATCTACCCAAGGGCACCAGCAATTAGACAATAACCTGGAAAAGGTGACTGGTAAGGCACTCTTTCCAACGTGCTTCTGGGTCAGCAGGCCCAGACAAATTTGGGGTAGCTAATCACCATCTGGTCCAGACTTGTTCCTCATCAAGTCATCAATAGCATTCATGAAAACTAACACTATTGAATGTCTTAAACATATAAGATGTTTTATTGTTGAAGCTATTAGTCTACACATGCCTATGAAAGGCATGATATGGGGTAAAAAGCCTCATTTCCAAAATTACCTGAGTTATCCTACATGAGGCACTTACGTAGTCTGATCAGAAAGCTCAGTCACTCAACTCAGGGCTGGACAAAGAGAAGGGAGTGGAGAAAAACCAGTCCTGTGTGAAGTGTGGATCTCTTGGCATTTCTGTTTTCTTCTTTGTAAATAAATCTTAGTGATAGTGTTGTCAGAAGTATTGATGTCTTATGTTGTTTGCAGCCAGCAGAATGCATCGCATAAATGTGGCCCCTTTTCTAATATACCTGTAGTCTTTAAATTTACAATTATGCATATAGACCATGTTAACTAATGATTAATCTAATCCACAATCCTGACTTCATGCGATCTAGCCAAAGGAGTTTGAGGTGTGTTTGAGGAAAATGTTTTTAGAGCAGGAGGTGTTAGAAGGCCTCTAGAATATCAGAAGGGAGGGGTTGTTTAAAAGGCTAGATCAGGTCTTCATTACATTTCTGTCCATCTATAACTTCTACTTCTCCTCACCTAATCATCCTCAGGTTTAGTTCATGTTTTGCCCAATCCCAAGAAAGTTATGCTCAGTGCGGAAACTTTGACTACTTAAGAAGTGATACAGGACCAATATTGAGAGTAGTCATACAAGGAGGAGAAGGTAACCAATTATAATGATCTACCTATAACCCATTCCCAGGGGGATGAACAGCAGAAAAGTGGGTGAAAGGAGACATTGGTCAATATGAGATATGAAAAAAAAATTAATTACCAAGGGTTCATGAGGGAAGGAGAGTGGGAGAGTAGGGAAGAAAGTGAGAAGGTAAAACCAACGGCTCTGGTAGAAACAAAAGACTTTGAAAATGATGGTGGCAACAAATGTACAAATGTGTTTGACACAGTGAGTGGATGTATGGATTGTGATAAGAATTGTACAAGTCCCCAATAAAATGATTTTTTAAGAAGAAGAAATGATGCAGATACATATCTCTAGAAGCAACACAACAGAAAAATGAAAAGCTTCTAGCTACTAGTATTACAAATCCAAGTCAAAATTTAACCCAAGTTTGCTGCATAGGTGAAAGTTGAACTTGGGGCTGAGTTGAGTTCCAGACTCAATGTTTCTAAGCACAAGAGTGTGAGGGGTTCTATCAGTAGCTCGCAGAACAGTAAGTCTGGCCTTTTTATGTCTTGGATTTCGCTCTACAGTGTATGTTTTCTTTCTCTCCGTTCAGGACTGGCTGTGGTGACCCTGATCAAAAAGCTCAGTAGCTAGCCAGGCACTGTCTTGTTCTTCGGCCTGTGGGGTGGTGGGAATTGTACTTCAGAAGGAATTGTTCTCTTGGTCCTTTGATTTCCTTCGTTTTTGTTTACTCTTCATGAGTAGTTCCAGCATAAGCTTTTAAGAACCCAGGCATCGCTCACTGGAGTGGGATGCAGGACATTGTCTCTGTGATCTATGTTATCCCATCCCTTTTGTTGCCCTGAGACTTACCCTAAATCCTTAAGCATCGGGAGTCATTTCCTCAAGATGCCTGGATATAGCTAACATGTCTTCAGAATCTCACCCTCATGTGACTCAAGGTCAGCAGTTCAAAGCGATTAGCCAACTCTTCAGGAAAAAAGAACTGACTCAATGACTGTGAGTTCAGTTTGGGGAGGAATTTTTGATATGCTCTGCCATATCCATGGACATATGTTTCACATAAAATCTAAATATACAAATATGGATATGCTCTGACAAATCTATATGAGAGGGCACCCCCCCGAACGTGGAATTTTCCCCCATAAAACTATAAATTTAAATTGTTTTATAAAATAACTTTATCACCTTTAAAGTATTCTCCATTGTACTTAATACATCTGTCAAATCTGTGATTCCATTCTTGGAGACATTTTTCTTTTGTTTGTTTGTTTGTTTGTTTGTTTTAATTGAAAATCGTTTTATTGGGGCCTCGTACATTGTTTTTCACAATACATAAATAAACAAACTGTGCCAAGCACCTTCACATGTTCGTTGCTGTCATCATTCTCCAAATGTCCACCTTTCCCTTGAGCCCTTTATTTGGCTTTTCCATCCTTCCCCCTCTTCCCCTGCTCTCCCTTCCCCACCAGCCCTCAATACTTTATAAATTATTATTGTTCTGTCATATCTTACACTGCCCGACCTCTCCCCCAACCCACTCCTTTGATTACCGTCCTTCCAATAGACTTGGAAACATTTTTCAAACTCATCTGTTTGGATGGTTGACGCACCTGCCTTGGTGTTTTCATCACCTCTTCTATGTCACCAAGTCGCTGTCCTTTCATGTCCCTCTTCATTCTTAGAAACCAAAAAGGCACACAGGATAAGGCCAGATGAGTAAGGTGCATGGGACCAGAGAGGCATGTTGTTTTTTGCCCAAAACTGGCACACTAAGGTGGATGCATAAGCTGATGCACTGTGGTGGTGGCAAAACAGGTCCCCGACCTACCACAAATCGGGTCTGTTTATGTATGCCATTCACTGTTACAATCTTTTCAGAACCTCTCAATAGAAATCTGGATTAATAGTCTTTCCTGGTGAAACAAACTCCAGAAGCACTATCCCTTTCACATAAAACAAAACCATTGCCTAGATCTTTCACTTCATTGAATGAACTTTTTTGGAGGGAGGTGATGAAGGCGCCTTCCACTGGCTTGAATGGTGCTTGCTTTTGGGGTCATAGCACCATGTCTCAATCACCAGTAATGACCTTGAATAAAAAGTTTGAGTTGGTTCAGAGATGTTCTTTGTAAGGACAGCATGTTTCCACTCAATTCCCTTTTTGCTGGTCAGTCAGAACCTGACACAAATTTTGCAGTAATCCTTTTCTTTCACAAATCTGTTAAAATTTGATGAACTGAGCTCCAAGATAGCCCAGATAACATCTCCATCTCTTCAATGATCTGCTGTCAGTCTTCAAGCACAGATGCATGAATTTTGTCAACATTTTCATCCATAGGGTAAGTTAGCAGACATCCAGAAAGAGGTTTGTCATCAATCAACAATTCGCCTTTTTTAAAAGGAGAAAATTACTCATACACTTGAGTTTTTTTCAGAGCAGTGTTCTTGTAAGCTGTGTTCAACATCACAACAGTTTCTGCAGCATTTTTCCTGAGCAGGAAATAAAATTTCACATCTACACGCTCTTCTTTTAAATCAGCCATAAAGAAAAATGAGATTCAAGAGAAACTATTTAAAAAAAATTCACTGTGACCAGAGGGAAACTTCCCAAGTCACTACACTAGGTATACCACCTCACAGAGAGTGTCTTGATGTTCACCCAGGAAGTGGATCTTTTTACCTCCCTGGAATTTCCTTTACTCTTGGTCATTTTGTGATACCATCCTTGTTGTAAATTGTCTTTGCAGTCAGCCTTATTACTACATGTCCATCCTCTAGTCAGTGATTCACATACCTTTCTCCTCCTAAGATAATTATCAAAGAATTTTCTTTCTATGTGTAACTGTTTTCTTGGTTTTTAAAATAATAGTGATATAGCACACTATTTATCCACTCACTTTTTTCATTCAACTTAAGGCTCACCAATGCTATGAGATGCTTTGCAGATTCACCATTGTTCTTTAACATTATATAGTCTTCCATTCCACATGTGTACCATAGTTTGTTTATTAATTTCTTCCATTGGTGGGCATGTAGGTTGTTTTCAGCTTTTAGTTATGTGAACAATGCTGTGATAAACATGAGCATGCATATATCTGTGTCATGACTCTTATTTATCTATCATATACACTTAATATTAGAATTTGGGGACCATACACCATTTCTCTTTCCAACTTTTTTTAACATATCAGGCCATGTTCCATGATGGTTTTGATGGTTTTGCCATTTTACAAACCCACCGGCAGTGGATGAGAGTTCTAGTCTCTCCATACATTTGCCAGTATTTGTTCATTTCTGCTTGTTTTTTAACTTTACACTTTGTTATTAATAATATGGTAAGATAGCATCCCATTGTTGTTTTGACTTGTATATTGGTAATCGCAAATGATCTCAAGCATTTCTTCATGCATTTCTTGGCCTATATATCTTCTTTGGCAAAGCTTCTTTTCATATCCTCTGCCCGTTTTTTAATTGGGTTCTTCACTAAATAAATATTCAATATTCACTTTTAATGAATGTTGTTCTTCACCCCTTCCTCTGACTTTAGAAAAGTGTGTGCCTTTGGGAACCACCAATTTCATAATTGAGAAGTTGAGTTATTCCTTAATTCAAATATTCCCTGTGTGAAAGTTTGGTTCCCGTTACTGTTAACATGCATAAAATGTTTGATTTTAGGGCGTGGCTCCTGTGAAAACCTCAGGAATCTGAGAATTTTGTTGAAACCCTCTAATCTTATGTGCCTTGCATCTATTTCAGGGACTGGAATATAGAAGTGTAACATTGTCCTACAATAGTGCCATTTTACCATTTGTGGACCATTTGGTGATAATGACTGGGTGGGAGTGGAGGTTGGCAGGGGAGAAAGTGGATTTATGAACTTTCAAATATATTTTAAAGATCATTAACACCAATAAAAAATATCGTGCTCTAATGCTTATTTTTTTTTCATAAGAAAAAGGGAAAACATATTAAAATAGCTAGTGGAAGAAAAATTTTGAAAGTTTACATGAAAAAAGCATCAGAGTGAATTCCAGAAAGAACATTCTCTTAGGCTAGGTTCCTTGAGAAGCAAAATGAGTAATATATATACATGAAATTTATATCAAGAAAATGACTCCTACTGTTTTAGAAGTGGATAGGTCTAATCCAAATCCACATCAGAGAAAGTCTCAGGAAATATTTCTGAAGAAGGGATGGAGTCTACCCTTAGGTGAGATGAAGGTAGTGGAGACCTCAGAGAGTAGGTTCAAATATGAGGTCACTAGGTTTAAGAGAGATTATGTCCAATTATGGTAATAGATATGTTGATGATGACTATTAATGAGCTGAAGTGATAACTCAATGGTCCAATTCTAATGTGTCCAAGGCACATGACATGGGATTGACTTTCATTGCCATACAGTTTTAAGTTTTTAAATGTAAGGTTAATAAAAATGTAAAAATTCACCCCAACCCCAACGATAGGGGCAGCCACCTCTCTACCAGAGAAAGTTGCCTTGTAGACCAGCACTGAAGCTGAAGCTTGGGGAGTGTGATATGCCTGACCAGAGCACAGGAGAACAAGCAAAAGGGCAGGAAGAGAGAATGACATGCATCCTGGCCCACAGAGCCTTCAGGACAATAATCCCACTCAGAACAGTTAATGCACAAAGAGGGCTGCACGGCCAGCCCCATTATGAAATATGGCTACCCTCACTGACCCAAGGCCTAACGGGGCCAGGAAGAAGAAGCGGGGTCAAGATTATACCCTGTTGAACACAACCACACCAATGCAAAGCACTAAGAGTGTGCAACAGAGCATAGAGTCACAGATGGAGTGCCAAGGATATACTTTGGGGCCAGGGTATTGGCACCCCATCCGACTGAACCAGGGGTCACTCTAGGAAGTCAACTACAGACCTTGAACATTATACAGGTTTTTATATTGCTATTATTTTTATTATTCTGTTACATATCGTATAGTACATTGAGGGGGTTTCTTACTGTTGTTATCATTGTTTTATTTGCTTAAGTTGTTCATGTTAGGAGACCTTTCTTGTACATATTGCTACCTCTACAGGTCTATCTAGACAAGATAGACTGGACAAAGAGGTTGGAGGTGAAAATGACAAGTCTGATGGCTCCAGGATAGGGGACATTGAAGAAGGGGAGGAGGGGGAAAGGTGGTGATGTCGACCAGCTCAGGAAAAAGAGAATAACAATTGATACAAATGCAGGGACAAGGTGGGTGAGAGAAGGCCAATAGGGATTGATTAAGACTAATGTAACAAAGAGAAAACACTGAAACCCAAATGGAGAGTGAGCATGATAGTGGGACAAGAGGGAAGCAAATGGAAATAGAGGAAGGAACTCGGGGATAATGAACATTTATAGAGGTTCAAATACAGGTATGTACATAGGGGTATATATTAATAGGTGAGGATAGGGAAAGAGATTAATGTGTATTCTTATAGGGTTAGTAGAAGGACAAAAGATGGGCATTGGACCTCCACTCAAGTATCTCCTTGGTTCAAGAACACTTTGTTCTATTAAATTGGCATTCCAAGATGCTCACCTTTCTGACATGATCATTAAAGACAAATGTGTACATAAGCAAAGGTGGCGAAGAATGCTGATGGTGCCCGGCTATCAAACAATGGAGCATCTGGGGACTTAAAGGCTTGACAGTAAACAAGTAGCCATCTAGCTCAGGAGCAACAAAGCCCACATGGAAGAAGCACACCAGCCTGTGTGATCATGAGGTGGTGAAGGGATCCAGTGTCAGGCATCAATGAGCTAAAATTATATTATTATTAATGAGGGGGAGTACAGATTGGGGACCCAAAGCCCATCAATAGGTGAGGTGACATCCTTTTGTAGAGGGGTTACAAGGAGGAGATGAGCCAGTTAAGATACAGGGTAGGAGCTATGAAATATGCAACCTTCCTCAAGTTCCCATGCTGCCTCCCACCCACTATCATTACCCCAATTCGACCACATAAATCCAGCTAGACCAGGAGATGTACAGTGAAGTTGGAAACATGGGAAACTTAGGATAGATGATCCATCAAGACTAGTAATAGGAGTGGTAATACCAGGAGGGTGGAGGGATGGAGGAATAGAAAGGGAGAACCAACTTCAGGGATCTACACGTAGCCTCCTCTCTGGGATATGGACAACAGGGAAGTGAGTGTTGGGACACATTGTACAGTGTACAGGATGAAAAAAATAACAGTTTGTAAATTACTAAGGGTTCAAGGGGAAGGGGGGGGAGGAAGAGTAATATAGGGAGCTGATAAAAGGGCCTGAAGGGAGGGAGAATGCTTTGAGAGTGATGATGGCAAAGGGTGTGTAAAAGTGGCCTGCATACAACTGATGTTGTTAGGGATTGTGATGGGAGTTGTAAGGGCCCCCCAATAAAATGATTCATTTAAAAAAGGTGGGGAGGGGAAAAGAGAGGTTTTTTGTTTTTTAAGAGGAGCTTTTACCAAGGGCTCAAGTGGAAAATGTTCGGAAATGTATGTGGCAACATGTGTGCAAATGTGCTTGATACAAATGATGTACTGAATGTTGTAGTAGCTGTAAGAGCCCCCAATAAAATTATTTTAAAAAATGTAAAAATGTAAAATAATGATTATCTTCCCATTGTTTCCTCTCAAATAATGTAAAATGTCTTGGAAATTTTAAGAGCCCTTGTGGCGTACCAGTTACACATTCAACTGCAAACCAGCAGTTCAAAACCACTCTGTGTTAGTCCAGGCATACTAGAGAAACAAATTCCTAAACATGCATTCGTATATAAAGGAGAGGTTTATATACAAGAGGAATGGAGAAAGCATTCCAACTCAGTTCAGTCCAAGGTCATAAGTCTGATATTAGCCCATATGTCTGATGCTAGTCTATAAATTCTTCCTCAGACTCACAAAATATGTGCAACAATGCCAGGACAATCACAGGACAGTGGGAACACAGTCTTGTGTATCCAGTGGTGGTAGAAGCATCTCAGTGCTGGCAGGGACCTCTCTGTGGCTTCTCAAATATCTCAGCACTGTAAGGAGTCTTTATGTGACTTTTCCTGCTTCGGAGGTCTGGTTCCATCAGGGTAAGCCCATGTGGGTTCTCCTCCAGAATGTCTCAGGGGGCGTCAACCTTGTGCTCTTGCCAGTAGAGCATCTCCAATGAAGTGAACTGAGTGAGGCACTGACTCCACCTCCAAGATGGAATGACCACATTTTGCAGAATTTTCAGGAGAAGGCCATGTCCACACAGAGATCTCATTGGCTATCTCCAGATTGACAGACTAGACTGCACCCCAATACTCTTACTACTCAAATTGACACCCATTTAGGTGATTGGCACACACTCCTTGGAAGAGAGTTGAAGATTTCTACTCCTGTACACAGATGCAGTCTCAGAAACTCAGAAACTACCTTGCCCTACAGGGTTGTTATCAGTTAAAATTGTCAGTGTCTGTGAGTCTTGGAAATTGATCAATTTTTTTAGACCAAACAGCATCATAATCACTTCAAAGGAATTAATATCCCCAATATAATAACCACTTAAAGCTTTTAACATTAACCCAAACTGTACACAAACTGATTCCACGTTTGGTTTTAAATTTGAGCTTGGCTATCTTAAGACTCAAAAAAAGATAAGAATATGGGAAGTTACCTATTCTGGAAAAAGTGGTATTTGTGTAGAACTTTAAGTTTTGAAACCTCAAAAATCTCCTTGGAAGAAGTCATATGACCCCATTTAGAGATTAAAAAAAAATGAGACTCAGATTCTAAATGCCTTTCTTAAGGTTACAGATATGATGAGCGATAACACTGGAATGGAAACCCAGGCACTCTAAGCATTAAACCCCATACTCTTGGCCTGGATTCCTTTCCATCCCTTAAGCTAGATTTGCTTCTGAACTTTTCCCCATAAACTTTTTTCAAGTTAGGGACACTAGGAGATTTGCTCTTGTGGAGGCAGAACTGAGAAAATACTCAGATTGAAGTACTTCAGAGAGTCTTGTTTTATTTTTAAAAAACTCTTGTAAATTGGGCATTTAGTCCATAATTCATGCCTGGTTATTTTGAGGTTTGTATTTTAAATTATTTCTAGAGTTTACTTGAAAAATGCTGAAAACATTTGTACAGAACATCTGGGAGTCTGCTGTCTTAGGAACTGGTAAAGGAAGAAAGGGCCATCGTAAAACCTAATGTACTCAAGGGGTCACACTGGGATTGATCGGTCCTAGCATCTGGCAGAAATTTCAGTTGGACTAGGAGTACGAAGGCTACATTTTAGATGGCCCAAATTTGCTACTCTAAGATGTTAGATCTGGACTACAGGATCCCCTTAAACCTCAGTTTCTGGTCTATACGATGAGTTAATAAGTCATGCCTGCTCTTCCCAGCCCAGCCCACATCACAGAGCTGTTGAGAGGATCAGATAAATTCAGTCCATATAAAAGTTCCTTATAAAGATGGTATAAGACTCAGGACAGGGACCCTCTATGATGACTGAGAATGAAAACCAATCAGGATGTGGGGATGCCTATCTATTTCACACAGGTGAAGGAGGTGTCATGATGTTGGGCTGGCATGAGTGAAGCCTCCTGAATGGGAGGAACCAGCTGAGAGTGCTAGCTTCCTGAATTGGGCAAGGGCCAGAGTTGAGGTAAGGTAATTCCATTCCTCTGACACTCATAATACCATTATGCAATACTACTGTATAAAAAGGGTCCCACCCATTTGAAGACTTACAAACATGATCTCACAAAAAATAAATCAATTGGCATAACATATGAGTAGTTCACAAATCATATGGAAGTGAACAGCATTTGGACTCTTAAAAGCTTATACATGACTATCTAAGGCACAGTGGCAAGTCTTTGTGCTCCAGGTCTAAAAACTTAGGGGGAACAAAAGAAATTTACACGAGTCACATCTCTAGAAGATTAGCACTGATCATTCTAACTAGAGCCACTATAATTGGTCCCAGCTAGAATGGCAGAAAAACATGGAGCAAAACTCAAATTCTTACATTTAAAAAAGTCTGACAGCTGCCATGGTGGAGAACAGAGAACCCACAGAGACTATTGCCTTGAGACACTCTATAAGTCTAGAACTAAGCCTATCCCTCTGAATTACCTTTTAGCAAACTTTCAGAGAGGCTCATAAAATAAGGGCTATTACCTGTAAGATCAGTGCCCTTCTTAAAAACCATCTGTATGAGACCAAGTCATCAACAATTTCTCAAAATCAAAGATGAAAGGATAAGAAGACAGAAAATCTAGAATATCAGAAAGGGAAAAACACAATTAGAGACAAATGATGATACTTTCATGTCACTTAACATTTTAAGTAGAAATACTCAAACAAGATCTTAATGTGCTTTGTAAACTTTCACCCCAAATTCAATAAAACATTATTTTTCAAAAACAGGAACAGAAACAGAACAAGAACAGGAGAAACTAGTAGAGAAAGATATTTCTACCTGAACTTATCTTAGTTAAGTTAAGGGAGGGGCGGGGACAAGGAAAAGTCAGGGTCAGCTGGCCAGGGAAGAAATGCAGTGTTGCTTATGTGTCCGCACTTAGTTAATGTCCAACATTCCAGAGAGGCTAGTGTCACCTTCCCTTAAGATTTCTTAGGATGGGGCTGAGCCCCGGTGGCGTAAGTGGTTGAGTGCGGGACTGCGGCCCACAGGGCTGGTGGTTCAAATGCAGCAGCAGCTCTCCAGGAGCAAGGCTGGGCCTCTCACTCCCACTAAGGGGCAGTGATACCCCCCCCCCAAAAAAAAAAGTTCAAGCATCTAGTTGCAAGATTAAAAGGGCAAAATTTTGAATGATGAAGGAAGCATCAAAAGAAGATGAAAATACAGCAGTTGGTGTAAGATATGAAAATGATGGTAATTTATCATTTATCAAGGGGTCACTAGGGTGGAAGGGATGTTAAAAATAGGAACTGATACCCAGGGCTCAAATGGAATGTAAATGTTTAGAAAATAATGATGGCATATGTACAAATATGCTTGAAACACTTGCTGATGTAGAAGTCCAAGGATTGAAGCTATCAGTAGATATTGTGACTTACTCTCCAGAAGACCAAAATCCTCACAACGGGGCCAATAGCTAACTTCATGATGACAAGCAGAGAAAAGATTAAAGTTCCCAGGGATTTAGTATTACAGGAATCCACAATCCATGCCCACAGAAGCAGCCGTCAAAAGATGAAACGAGGGTCAGCTTTAGCTCAGCAGTTACTTCGTGGAACTTGAACTAATCATCTCATCCAACCTCTCAGGGATTGAGGATGATCTCTGACCCTTAAAAAAAAGGGAAAAAAATCAAATGAAGCACTGCATTAAGTAAGTCTGCTGCACAAAACCTCTTCAACATGTTGAAAAGCTCTTACAGCTCTTATAATAATACATCTAGTCCATCGTAATTTGAAATCCCCTCTGCCACCCCCCACCCCCCCACCCCCGCCGAAACCTGTTCAACTTCTTCGCAGTACCCAATCCACCACTAACATGATGCTGACTAGGCTTGAACTATATTAGCTGGGAACTTCACCAACCACATTTTCAGAATAAGAACCAAGCATTCTACTACTGAATCACGACTGTCCCCCAAGTTGTGCCAGGCAGTATTCTTTTTTCTTCTTCAGTTTTTTTAAAGAGCAAGGTGTTCTAGGCATCACCTATACATTTCTTCTTCTGACTAGTGATTTCCCTAAGATAGGGACTATTTTGTGAACGTTGGTAATTTAAGAATACAGTCTCAATCCATCCCAGTTAGTTGGAGATCATTTACATCAGCAATTACTGTTTTTGAAATAGACTAGTAAACTGGAGAAAACCTCGAGAAATATAATCTACTGGGCCCCACTCTCCAAAATGCTGACTCGGTTACTTTGGGGTAGATGTAAAGAATTGTATTGTGAACACACTCCTAAATCATTTTTATTGACAACCATAAGAAATTAATGTCAGCAAGGAAAGACCGTCAAGGGAAGGCTGTTGGTGAGGAAAGTTTGGAAGACTTTCCTTTTGACCCTTCCAATGACCAAAAAATCTAGGATCACACCATAAGTTGCTCTATGTGTTCCCTTCTGCCTCACAGAATAGTCAATATCAAAACTTTTCTCTCTCCTTGATAATTTCCTGATTCCCTTTTCCTTGAATGGTAAATAAAATAAGTAGACATTTTATTGATTCTTTCAAAGCACATTTTTCTTGTCATCTTAAATCACTCTGAGATTAAAATGCTAAATGTATCTTCAGAAAGAGACATGGAAAAAATGTTTCAATACAGAACTCTCAACAAAAATAAGGAGGAAATTTTGGAATGAAAACCCATTCATCTTTTGTGGTTTGGCTTGATGAAAATCTCACTGAAACATTAAACCCACACATTCATCTTGGGTGGGAGGAAGGAAAATAGACATGTGGATTGCAAAGGAACTTCTCAACATGCTAGGGACTTTTTCATAACTCTGGGCTCTAGGAGTTTGTCTGGAAAATTATAATTTTGTACTTCCTTCTGTTTCCAGTGGGCTTTCTTTTATTTATTTACTCTGCTATTTCATAATCTTGCTACTCTCTTAGTATGATATTGTCTAGAGGATGAATATAGACACAAATGGGACCCTCTAATTATGAAACCTCAATGAAATGAAGATGAATTTAAAGATTAAAATAGGTCAATGAAAGGCAAACCTACCCAGAAATCCACTCTGTTACCCTGAAACAGCCTTCCTGGGAAAACCCACTGGGTCTCAGGAATAAGGAAATGTCCTTGTCTTTGCAGGAAGTAATTTCTTTTTTGATATCAAGAAAAGTACAGTTCTTTGGCTGGATTGGGTTTTTCTTCATTATGAGATCTGGAAAGCAGAAGAAAGAGACCCTGAAACGATTGCTCCAGCTCTCAAAATGAAAAAGATTTGAGTCCGGCATTGTGTGTTTCACTAGGGCTAGGCACTGGGGGCTGATTATTTTGCTTTTTTGATATTCTGGGTTCAGAATGCATTGAAAACTGCATGGAGCTCAGTTCTATGTGGGCACACTGTGGGGGGCCTTTAATCAGAATCAACTTAAAAACAACTACTCCTGCTACTACACACCTTACATAGTACATATCATGTGTTCAATAAATCTGAAATAATGAATCGATAATTGAATAAGTAATTCCTCAGTTCGTCCACTATCAAGTGAATTTGGTTATGGCCTTCTCATAATACAAATGTTAACTATTGTCAGACATGAATAGTCAGGTAACTTGGAATTCCCTGCTCTTACACTGTGCATCTTTAACACACCTGTCTCAACACATCATTTTCAAATTACCCTTCATAACCAAGAATCTGCTTCAGGAAGGTACTCCCGTTGAAGGAAATCAAGCCCAGAGTGGGAAGTATCATGTCCAAGGTCACTTAACTGAAAACTGGCAGGACTAAGATTTCTATGTTGGAGTCTCTGATCTTCCTGTTGTTGTATTACTGCTGCTCTGTTGCTCACTAGAGAGGTGATATCTCATGTCAGGGAAGATGTAAAGTTTGAGTATTTCTTCCTTGTTAAACTAAGGAGCCCTGATTACACAGCGGTCAAGTGTTCAGCTGTTAACCGAAAGTTTGGTGATTCAAACCAGTAGACACTCTCAGAGAAAGATGTGGTAGTCTGCACTCCATAGAGTCTTGTAAATTCAATGGGGGAAGTTCTAGCATGTCCTGTGGAGTTGGTATATATCAGAATTGGCTCCACAGCAGTGGTCTTTTTCCCCTTTATAGTAGTTGTCAACTGTTTCAACATTCCAATAGCATAGTTGAGTAGAAGAAAATCACATATGTATTTTTTAATTTTCTTATTGCAAATTAGTTAGGCGTTTACCTACCAGATCATCATTGTTGTATTCACCATTTCTAAACAACTTATCAAGACCCCAAATATCTCTGTTTCCTCTCTACCCATTCCAACAAAATTTCCTTCTTCAGTAGAATACATTTTAAAAATTTCCCAAACATTCCTTTTGGTCAATTTCCAACCCTAATGCAAGAAGACTCCATTTGTCTTGGCCAGCAAATCTACGAGAAACACTCCCTGTGCTTTGACTTGTGCCCAGTGCTCTGTGGGTTTGTAATGATAGTGCTGATGAGAGCACGGCCCCATGGCTGAGCAGGAGAAAGGGCAGCATTTATCCGGTGGGCATGTGACCATCTTCTGTTTATTTCCAGCCTTTCCAACCCTTTATTGTCATGCAGGCTCCTCTCAGAAACAGGTCCAAACCCACATAGTCCCTGAACACTAGGAGTGCCCTTATTGCTGCAGTAAAACAGCAGTCTCCAGGGCTGGAGGGGAGAGTTACACAGGCCTTTCAGCTGCCCTTTCTCTAAAGTTCAGTGAGGCAGCTTTCACCGATAACTTCCTCCAGGATCTCATTGGTTGACAAGTTTGCAGATAAGTTTCCATAAAGGAGCAAGTTTCAATTGTTGTAAATTTTGTATTCATCTGGGTGGACTAGAGAAACAAATTCATAGACACTTATGTATATGACAAAGAGTTTATAGAAAAGAGCAAATATATATTGGGAAAACATCCCAATCCAGTCCAGATAAATCCATAAGTCTGATCTTACCCTGTGTGTAAATATTAGTCCATAAATTCCTTTTCAGACTCCCATAGCCTTTCAAGGACATGGAATGTAGGAAGATCACAGCCCAGTGGGTGGAAAGTCTCGTGGATCCTATCGTAGTGGGAGCTTCTCAGGGCTGGCATGAGTTTCCTTGTAGGACCTCAAGCGCCAGGGCTCCGAATCCACCAGCGTAGCTCCCACCTGGCTTGTCAGCAGGAAAAGCAGCAGAGATTGTGTAGCTGGCCTCCTGTGAGCTATTTATCTCCGGGGCGCCTCCAAATGAGCTCAAGCTGCAACCGGATTAACAAGCTAGACTCTACCCTTTCATTCTTAATAGTCTCACGTTGACACCAGATTATATAATGACCACAAACCTTTTGTCTAACTTCCAGAAATCTGAACACCATACTCTGCTTTTTTTGTTTGTTTGTTTACTTTGGGAAAGGACAGAAGATGCTTTGTGTGTATATAGATATACATATATATACTCAGGTTTATATATATGCATGTATGAGATATAGCTATATAAATGTATATGTTTATATACATGTATATATGATAAACCTGAGTTTCTCAGCACATGGAGTTTCTCAGCACATTTTTAATGCAGTTTTTGTGGTAAAATTAGGTGCCTGAGCTGATATTCGGGTCAGCTTTTCCTCAAGTATATACAGGACATTGCAAGCCTGAAATCAGGAAATTGAAAGAAAGGTCACACTGGGGAAATATAGTGCAAAAGATCATTGTGAAGTGTTAAAGAGCCTATAAATATTGCAAATCCTAAACTCTATGTCGATGGTTAAGGAAATCTGAGGGTGTCGTTGTTAAATATTTTACTGACAGCCAAAATGTTAGCAGTCTGAACCCAAGTGATACAACTTGACGTTGGCTTCCATAAAGGTGCCAGCCTTGGAAACCCAAGGGGAGAGTGCTGCTCTTACTCAAGGGTTGTTAGGAGTCAGAATTTGACTCAGTAACTGTGGGCTTGCTTTTGTTTATATGTGTATATACATGTAATGTATGAATAGATAGATACATAGACACTATGATAGTTAGGTTTATTGTCCTCACTTGGCCAAGAGGAACATGTGGAATTCATCAGATTGCAGTTTGATTGGCAGGCAAAGAGATAAATGGCTCTGCAAGTCCCATCCCCTTCTCTCTCTAGCTCTCTGGTGACCAGAACGTGCTGGAGTGTGCTGCTGCTTTAGCCGGTCTGTGCCTCAAACCTGTGAGATACAGCACATGTGGGCCACGTCAACCTGTGGATTGTGTTGCTAGAGTTTGAGATGCCTTTGAGACCTGGTTCACCATGCTGCTGCTTTGTATATCTCTTGAGCTTAAGGCTGGTGGATTCTGTTGCCTTGCATTGCTTGAGTTCGCTATCCCATTCAGGCCTGCTTCACTAAGCTCCCAAGCTACCGACTGTTGGAGAATGACTCTGATGCTTGCTCCCTGTGAGCAGACTCTGCTTGCCTTGCTTGAAGAAGGACTCTGCTATCGAATTCCTTAACTTTGGACACAACAGCCATTCTCACTGTATAAATCTATCTATATCTCTCTCTCTCTGTCTACCTATCTATCATCTATCTATCTATCTATCTATCTATCATCTATCTACCTATCTATCTATAATCATAAGCGTTCCCTAGAGAATCCTGCCTAACACCTAAGGTTACAGCACTATGCTGGAATTGGTTTTCTCATTACAGTATTTTTGGGGCCATAAAATGTACCTGACCATAAGACACATTCAGTTTTTAGAGCAGGAAAACAAGAAAAAAATATTCTGAACCCAATATATCAGTATACTAAAATGTTTTGGGGTACCACACCTTCCAACCATAAGGCACTCCTCATCCCCCCCCCATACACACACAAAGTGCATCTTATGGTCCGAAAAATATGGTGTATTAACTTCTCTGTCATATTATTTTTCTGTTACTTAGGGTGAGTCTTTAATCAATCTCTTTTGAAACATAAAAGAGAAAATTACACAAGCCAAAAAGCACAAATAGAAGTGGAAGATACATACCAGGTCATTAGCAGGAAACTGAGGAATAGAGGTGGAAAAGAAAAAAAGATCCTCCCACAGTATAAAGACAGCCTTCTCCTAGGTACCGTACCATCAATGTACTTGTTTAACCTCGTAAACTGTGAGAAAATGAAATTCTGTTCATGAAAGTTGTCCCTGTGATATTTCTATTGTAGCAACATTAGATAGCTAAGACAACAAGCTAATTTGAATAGTTTACCAACTGTGATACTTAGTGCCCATGTCAATGAGAGATTCCTGGGTGAAGACAGGAATGGAGCCCAACTTATCAACTAGGTCACAACTAGATGACACCTCTGCAAGTATGGTCTTTTGTGTACAAAAGAGATACTTAGCAGAGCTAACTTCTTTCGTGGCTTTCACCTTCTTCTGTAGCTAATGCCTGTGTCTGGTCTGCTTTCTCCATCTCCTGTTACAATGCCTGCTAATCCAGGAGCCTCAGCCAACTATTGATGGTGAATTCATTTATCCAATCTCAGATTCACTCATCGGCCTCTCTGAAACCACAGGATTCCCCCACCCCGCAAGACCCCACTCCCTACTTTGCTGGCATGCTTCCTGTTCATCAATTTCTACAGCTACACGAGTCAGGAGAAACTGACTTGAATTGGACTGCACTGACTTCTACAACCATGTAAGTCATTTCGTCACATAAATCTTTTCCTAAATACAAACATATACAGGCCTCTTTGGTTTTGCTTCGCTCAAGACCCCTCTCCCCTAAGCATTTGGTACCAGCGGAGTTGCAAAATTATAAAGATGAGACTTATAAATTAGGTTTGAGAATGACGATGGCAACAAGTGTGAAAATGTGGCCTGTATACAATTGATGTATGTATGGATCATGATAGGAATTGTATGAGCCCCCAATAAAATGATTTTTTTTAAAAAGGAGGGAGAAAGAGGAACTATAAAGAAAGAAATAAAAAGAAAGGGTTCAAGTAGAAAATATTTGGCAACATGTGTACAAATGTGATTGATACAAATGATGTAGTAAATGTTACATGAGCTGTAAGAACCCCCAATAAAATCATTGGGGGTGGGGGAACAATGTTCACACAAAAAAATTGATTAGTTCTCAAATCTAATTAGGCCTAAAACACTGAGAATGCTACCTTTCTCTCAGTAAATACAGGTAAGTCTGGCACAGTTAGAAAAAGAACCCTGGTAATCCATGACATGAAGTGACAAAGTTAATACTCAAATACCATCAGCGGTAAATGTTGCTGAGATGTGAAGCTCTGGGTGATTGCCAGATTGATATTTTCTACTATTTTGTAAAGATGAGAAATATACGGAAGCTGGTTGCTTGGCCTTTCTTGCAATAGACAAACTGATAAAGGAAACAGATGAACTCAGGGACATGAAGGAAAGCCTCATCTCTTCTAGTAACAGATCTGATATTGCTGAAAACCAAAGCCAGAAGCTTGTCATAGGAGTAGCTGAGTTACATGCCTTTTTGATTTTAGACCTAGAGAGTTCTCTGATATTATAGTGAGAGCAACGATTGAAAAGAAATGGGACACTAAAACCTGGGTTGGGTATAAATGGGCAGATGATCTAGAATAGTGGTCCTTAGCCTGTGGGTTGCCATGCATTTGGGGGTCGAATGACTCTTACACAAGAGTCACCTAAGACCATAATAAAACACATATTTCTGATAGCCTTAGAAACTGAAACACCACTCCTCAATCCATCTCCATACAGTTCCACCCATATGCAGACAACGCCCACAAACAAGTACCTGCATGAAGAATGTTACCCATTCTAAACCATGCTTCAAGACAAAATTCCATTTATTTGTAATTAGAAATAAATGTTTCACAATATATAATTACATATTGTTTTTGTGATTCATCACTATGCTTTAATGATGTTTAATTTGTAACAGTGAAAATATATACTGCATATCAGATACTTACATTATAATTCATAACAGTAACAAATTTACAGTGATGAAATAGCAATGAAAATAATTTTTACGATTGAGCGTCACCACCATATGAGCAACTGTATTAAAGAGTCACAGCGTAAGGAAGGTTGAGAACCATTGATTTAGAAGTTGGAGACATTGAGCCCTGAGATTCTATTTAATCTTTCTAGCCACCAGCATGAACCCTCCCCTCTGGTGAAATTAATCCACTCTCAAAAAAAATCATTATCTCTTCCACCCACAATCGAGGCAATTATCCAAACTATACATGCTGATGTGGCACCTGGGGCTATGTCTGGTGCACTGCATGAGACAGATCACAGAAGATACTGCTGCACGTGCTCAGGAAACTCCCTGCCCACACATCGTTGACTCTAGATCTACAACTAGACCTAAGTCATAGAGATTCCTCAAAGGTGAATTCCACATGGTGACCCAGGAAGAAGTGCTCTATATTCCTAAGGAACTTCTAGAGAATATGTATGGGGATGGTTTTTTAAAGTGTAGGATATGTGTGAGGAGCTTATACTTGGATAAGTCTAAGTTTATCAATATGGGCCCACTCACTACACATTCTTCATTCACTGTTTCAGCTGGAGAGGTTAGGAAAGGATTAAATAGCTTATTTGGTTGGTTGATCAATCATGGGTTGGTAGATGGTCAACACTAGGGCAAGGTGAAGAATTAGACCTACCTTGGTCTGCCATAGAAGGCATTTAAAGACACCTAGAGACTGGCAAGTTAGAGTACATTTATCAGGATACACCCATAGACCCACAAAAGGAGTATTCTGAGGACAAACCTTTTACCAAAACAGTAAAAAAAAATTTCCTTAGGGACCCCAGGATCTCTAAAGACTCCCATGATTGCTACTTTATATCAGCCAGACTTGACAGTGGGAACTGTCCTCATTGAATTAAGACACTTGCCTACAGTAGATCTGATTTGTCTCCATGGAGATAGAGGATGAACACTCAGTCAACAAAGACAAGCTGGGCATGATTAGCATAATAAACAGAAGTGTCGAAGTAATAATCAGAATAGCCTGACTTATGTTCAAAATAGCCTGAACCTATGGCATTGACTACATAATTAGTTGTTCCTACTAGTGAAATACGTGGGATGCCTACTAAATATTGACCTGACCTCTATGGGGCAAATAGAATATGTCTGAAATCCAAGAGATTCCTTAACTTGTCTTTTAATACTGCCATGTCCTATGATTAAAGTAAATGATAAAGTATATAACTCCAGTTCTGACAAGACTGTGAATAGTTCAGACTCTTCAGGAAAGAAGGTATGGGTTACCCCACCTCCACCCTACCCCAAGCAAAGGACCCTAACTAGCAAGACACTTGCTAAGGACAAAGAAAATATGAAATGGGAAGTGACCAGTCATGTGACAAGCTGCAGAAATAAGGACTGCAATAGTTATGAGTAATTACTGTATGCATGTGGCTCTGTAGTGCAATGGATTAAACTACTTGTATGCATCAAATATTTTCTTTTGTCCATTTATAAGCTATAAGATGAAATTGAGTTAATGTGTTTGGAGGTTTACACATGTTAGCTGTATCATGTTAAGTGCAATATGATTTTATAGTTGTCTTTGCATATTATATAAGGTTAAACAAAGAGTTTGGCATGGGTATCAAGTTGACAAGGGATAGTCTGCAATAGTCCGAGTCTATACTAAATAGACACTCAGCTGGAGGTAGGGAATAGAGTCTAACTTATTAGAATAGAGTTGCAACCTGACAACACCTCCTTCAGAGTGTGACCTTTTGTGTGAGGGAGAGACCCTAAGCAGGGTTGACTACTCTTTGTCCCTTTGCCTTCTACTGGAGCTCAATCCTGTGCCTAGTTCTTTAATCTCCTGTTGTGTTGTCTGCTGATCTCAGGAGCTGTTGGTGACTACCAATGAGGGATTCGTTTAGCCAGACTCAGATTCACTCACTTCTTCAGCCACCAGTCTGTGTCCCCTTTCTACTTGGCCATCCTGCTTCCTGCTCATCAGCTTTTGCCAATGTATGAGTCAGGAGATGCCAGACTTCAACTGGACTGGAGTGGACTTATGTCTAAGACTCCATATGAATCTCTGCTTATACATAGACACATACAAACATCACTGGTTTTGCTTCTCTAGAAGACACAGCCTAAAACATAAACTTAGCTTTCATAATATGTAAAAACTCTGTTCCTATACAGCTCCTTGCTCCTACTTTATGTTGCTGCTACAGCTATCAAGAAGAACCAAATACATTTTTACATTTGTGTGCTATGAGCATAGATTGTATAGTTATGGTTTTACATTGTTGTCTTTAAATAGCATATGAAGTATAAAAAGAAGTTGAGTCAATTTTATATTGACCTAAAAAACTACTCTTTATTTCTTTTTGTTAATTTCAGTTTTGGTTCCAGTTCCTTTTATTTCACGCTGATGGGTTATTTTAGTGCACAATTCAAACTTTGTGTGAAGTTTTTCTTTCATACGAAGGATAAATGTGCTTTATCCCTTATTTTGGAGTGATAAAAATTTGAATGATATAAATTATTTGACTGGAAATTTGTTGGTTTCCTTTCTGTACTTCAAAAATGTCACTCCGTTGCCTGGTGATTCCCTTCTCGCCTGCTGCCTTTAGCGGTCTCACTGTGTCTTACATAATTTAATTATAATGTATCTTGTTCTGAATCTCTCTGCATTTGTCCTGCATTTATCCTGTTTGGGATGCGTTGAGCACCCTGAATATATAGACTTATCATTTTCATCACAATTTTGGAATTATGGCTAATTATTTCTCCACATTTCTTTCTTATTCTCTCTCTCCTTTCCTATCAGATTTCTACAATGCACATTATGGATTGCAGTAGACTTCAATAATTATTGTAATTTTTCATTATTCTTTTCTCTTTCTGTTTCTTCAGAAAGAGCTATTTCAATTAACCTATTGTCAAGTTCATGAATTCTTTCTTCTGCTTGCTCAAGTCCGTTTAAATCCTCTACTAAATCTTTCATTTCAGTTACTATTTAACAGCTCTGGAATTAATATTTGACTCTTTTTTACATTCTCAACTTTTGTATTAATATTCTACTTATGGTATCTTCATAGTTTTCTTTAGCTCTTTGGGCATATTCTAAATACTTATTTCTGTTTTTATTTAATTAATAAAATGTCTGAATTTTCTCAAGAACTGTTACTGCTCATTTCTTTGGTCCTCTATACTATTCTTTTTTTTTTGTCCTATATATATTCGGTCTGTGTCAGACCAGCTTGACTAGAGGAACAAATCCAGGGACATTCATATTTGTATAAGAATGATATTTATATCAAAGAGTAATTGTATATTAAGAAACCATCCCCACCCAGTCCAGATCAAGTACCTAAATCCTACATTGGCCCACACGTCTGATACTCATCTTTAAATCACTCTTCAGACTGATGGAGCACATGCAATGATGTAACATGCATGATGATCACAGGACAGTGGATCCACAAAGCCTTGTGGATCCAGTGGTGGTGGAGGCATCACGAGGGCTCTTAGAGGTCTCAGTGTATCTCTGGCAGCTCTCTATGTGACTTAACAGCAGGAAGGTGAAGCAGAGAAAATGAGACCTTCACAGGACTCAGCAAGTCTCCATGAGGCTTGTCAACAGAAAAACAATAGCAGAGAGACAGGGGAAGTTCCCAGAATCCTCATGAGAATGACATGTTCACAAGGAGGCATCATTCGGGTGGGACCTGGTTGATAGGCTAGACTCCACCCCTACACCTACACATCAAGTTGACATGTGTGCTATTCTGGGTAGACTAGAGAAACAAATTAATAGACATGCGTATGGATATAAGGGAAAGGTTTATATACAAGAGGAATGGAATGAAGCATCCCAACCCAATCCAGTCCAAGGTCATAAGTTCGATATTAGCCCACATATATGATACCAGTCTATAAAGTCTCCTTCCAACTTACAAAGCACATGCGATGACACCAGGACAAACACAGGCCAGTGGATGTAAAGTCTTGTGTGCCCAGTGGCAGTAGAAGCATCTCAGTACTGGCAGGAGTCTCCACGTGGCTTCTCTGGCCCCAGAGATTTGGCTCCACCACGAGCCCATGTGGCCTCTTCTCTGGCTCTTCCATTCTCCATGTATCAGGATGGAACAGCATGCTGTCATCTTGTCTTCTCAGTAGTTCATCATCTCGGAGTCTGAGTCAAGTCTCTCTACTCCAATTGGGAAATATTGTAAGACTCCTTAGAATTCTCAGGAGAAGCCATGCCCACACAGAGGCCACATCAGCTATCTCTAGATTAACAGGTTAGACTCCACCCCTACATCCCAATCATGAAATTGGCATCAAGTACATGACTGCCACAACATGAAATTCTGTAATTGCCACAAAGCTATAGTTGTCTCTTTGTCACATTTTTAAAAAGAAAAAAAAGTAGACATTTTCACAATCACAACTTGCAAAAGCTGGAATCTATATAAGGAGGAAACCTGTCAGGGAAGGAAAATACAAATATTTTCCCCTCAAATGAACAATGGGAAAGTGGTAATGTAGCACACTGGCAAAGATGGGAAATTCATGAGACACCAAAAAAAACAAGTTGGTTCTGTGTTATCGGCCTATTCTGGAATCCAGATCACAACCTCTCCCTAAAGTTTGCTATCTATGCTTTTTGTAGTAGTTGTTTGTTTGTTAAAGGACTTTTCTGAGCTGATTTTATAAATTATGTATTATTTTCGAGTAAGTCTACTAAGTCTTTGTTCTGTTGGTTCATGCTCTACTAGTGACTCAGTAGTGATTTCCTTAAAGGCCTGGACTTGCCTCAAAAACAACAACAAAACCTCCTATATGTTGATTCTGGATTGAGTTTGGGTTAGAGAAAACTTCCACATCCACTGAGGCAATTTATAACTTTATCTTACCTTTATTTCTTACAAGTGCAGAAGTTAAGGTCAGTAAAAAGTAAGAGCGTGGGGCCTTCTCTATTCTTTTTTTTTTGTTTTAACTTTTTATTGTGTATTACATAAAGGTTTATAGAGCAGATCTGATATTTTATGTTCAATTCATATATATTTTGTTTCAGCTGCAGTATGTAGTTTCTTACATCCCATGTAATTAATAATAACCAAGGTTGGCATGAAACAAAGAGTATGGTTACATTCACACCCTCAATCTCATTCATTCCTATTTGGTAGCAGATAATGCACTCCAAAATGGGACGTTAGCCACAAACAGGTGAAATCCAGAATTATTACCTATCACATAAAGGATTATAGCTGAAAGGACCACATTAATAGGGTATAACTCAAGCAGCCACGCAGCCACCCAGTTAATGAGAGAACAAAGGAAGAGAAGGGAAAGGGATGTGTAAGGAAGGGAAACATGCAGATTATTGGTATAAAACTGCTGCCTCCAAATTCAAAGGGAAAGAGGGTCATTATCTCAGGAAACTGGTATATAAGAAAGCTTTTTATTCTTTAGCACAGCCTTAAAAGACTTATTGAGATTCCTCTAGGAATAGGATGTCTGACCAAGGGTATAATCAAGGTCCAGCATTACAAAATAAAATGTATTCAGTTGGCCACATTATGCATGTCCACCTCGGGCTGCGGAGCAGGTGAAGTTCTATAGAAGCTGTATGGAAAGGTTGGTATTTCAAATGAAATCATATTTTAAGTGACACAAAATTTGTATTTCGAGAAAGCCCTTTTGTTAGCTGTCATGCTCAACAATAGCATCCCTTGACTTATGACCGGTTCCCAAGCCTCGGTGGGAACCATTCATAGTCACTGCAGTTCTGGGCCATTCTTACATCTCCACAACCTAATGTGCCGTGCAACACACAACAGAGATCCAACAGATGCTTTAAAGAAATCGCTACCACCCAGAGTCTGCACTTGGTCTGTACTTCATGTGTCCATTGGCTCTTCATACAGAATTTACTTCAAAGCCTCAATGCTTTCTGTCCTGCAGAATCCACTAAAAACATATTTTATATATAAGCAACCGGACACCCCCTAATGAGCTCAGGTATAATCTGCTAAAAGCAGCAAAGCAGGGATCTCCACCTTTAGTCCACATCATTTCCATTTTTCCCCAATGTCAAGATGCCAAAGTGATGAGGATGAATTCTATTCAAATGCTCCTGCCTTACAACTGACCAGAAACTTCTTCCTGAGCCAATCGGAGCCAGTGAGTTGAATGTCCTGGAAACCTGAGTTACAGATAGAGACAGTTGAAGCAAGAGGCCAATGAAAACATGGCAGGACAACAGGGATTTTTAAAAAGCAGGATGTAAAGTACACACATACATCATATACACAAACACACACCAGAACGAGGATGCAGTTAGAGGAAGTTTTCTTAGACTCTTCTTCTGTACCAAATAAACTGTTTTACACACCTTGGCATTTCATTTTTCTAGCAGCACTTCAAGTTCTGTATTATTAAATCTTTTTTTGTTTGCAGATGGAGAAATAGGGATTCAGGCCATAGCTCCTACTACTTTGAGTGACAGTGCTGGCATTTATTCTAGCTATTTTACCTAGCCTGAGTTCTCTTTTTCAGCAGCTCCAAAAGCTTTATGCATCAAAAAGTATATGTTACATTGGCAACAGATTGTTCTGGGATACTGTGTTTGCACCTCTTAGAGAACAGTCAGCTTTACCCAGAAGCAGATTTACTCTGCTCCCACTTGGAAAAGAGCAGAGTCAGGAGATTCTAGTGGCATGGCTCAGACTCATACAAATTGAATGACTCCGCTCCTTTCATTCAAGGCCTTCTGCAGTGCCTCCTCCATCAACACTTCTCCAGAGAACCTCCCTTGCAGGTCCCTGCTATGTTCCTCATGAACGTCCCACATCCCATCTTTGCTCCTCATCTTTCACCTGCACACAGTGGCAATAAAGAAAGATAGAAAGTAACAGAATCACTTTTCCACATCTATCAATTCTTCAAGACGATAGAATCTTCCAAGAGGTGTTCCCAGCAAAAAGACCTTCTGTGACCAGCCTTTACTCATCTCTAAACTAGGATACCACCCTACACTGATTTGGAAGCAGTGACTTAGAATCTTTGTATGTTGGAATCATGTAAATTCAAAAGGTGATGGAAACCAAACCAAAGCAAGTATTGAATTGCTTCCAACGCAGGACAACCTAGGTATCACAGAGAAGGGTAACTCTCCACAATAGACTGTGAGCTTTCTGAAGCAGATCAGAGCCCTGTGTTTATATATTTATTTTTTGTTTGGGTTTTGAGGTACTTCTGAATTATTTCAAACTGTTGACCTTTATGTCAGTAGTCCAGTGTTAGCCAGTAGTCCAGCTCTTGCATTACCTAGTCTGTGTCAGTAGTCCAGCTCTTGCATTACCTAGTGATTTCTTGAACTGGTGATAAATTTAAATCATAGCCTTCTAAGAGTGGAGTGTGTTGTATCTCTTAGACCTGAGTGCTAGGGCTCTATGGCACATACACTTACTGAGTGAGTATTAATTGACCTTGTTGTTGTTAAGTGCCACAAGTAAGTTCCAACCCATGCAGCTCAATGCATAAGAAAATGAAACACCACCTAGTCCTGCACCATCCTCACAACCATCCCCATGCTTGAGCCCACTGTTTGAACCACTGTACTGATCCATCTTGCTGAGCATCTTCTTCTTTTTCACTATCCCTGTGATGTACTTCTCCAGGGACTGATCTCTCCTGACAACACTTCCAAGGCATATGAGACTCACCATCCTTGCCTCTCAGAAGCACTATGTCCAGCCTTCTCCCCAGATAGATGTGTGAGTGTTCTTTTAGCAGTCCGTGATATTTCCAGCATTTATTTTAAAGGTCCGGTATTTCAGATTCTGAGAAAAGAGGAGCCAAGAAGCAAGATAATATATATGATCCTTTCTCTGAAGATGAGAAACCACCAAATAAAAAATGGAGCAGGAAATCCTTATAGTAGGCATCCTGAATGGCCAAGGAAATATAAAAACATGTCAAAAACTATCAGCCAGAACAAAGCGAATTGAGATATGAGTTAGGATATTCCAATTGGAATGTAGGATACCCTACATTCACCAGAGCTGCATGCATGACACAGTGACACTACTAGACATTGACATTTTAGGGGGAATATTCAATGAGAGACTTCGACACTTTGTAAGGTAGAGGGTAACACGTATAACTCCAAAATGTTTAATCCAATACATGGGAGGGCCTTGAAATAGTTCATGGAAATTTTCCATAATCATTTAATTTAATTTTTCCACAAACCCTTGGAAGCCCACTCTTATGGTTGAAGCAAAATTCTTGCATATCCACCCAAGGAGACATACCCAAGAATCTTTATTGCAAAAAAAATTTGGAACAATTTCTCAAGAAACCTAATCCTGTCTGGGAGATGTACTTGTAATGAGACTATGAAATGTAAAATTTTCCACAAAAAGTAATGTGGTATGCTATAGTAGAGGGACAAATTAAATTTTATGGGGCCCTGCAGGCACAACTGATAAGTGACTTATAAAAGGCAGCTAAAGCTTTGTCAAGCAGAGAAGAAATGAAAAAAAAAAAAAGAAAAGAAAGGAAGGAAGGAAGGAAGGAAGGGAGGAAGGGAGGATGGAAAGAAAAATGTCCCAGGAAGAGTAACAGTGCATATAACTATAGAGGGGTAAGGAAGAGCATATGTGAATGCAACCCTCATTGTGCCTGGATTATCAAGTTATGATAGAGATTTTTAAGGGGTTAGACTAAAGGAAAAGGTGTTTGCAACGCATAAGCGGAAACGTTGGAAAAAGCAAAAGAGGAAACATTGGCTGCTAGGTCAGTATTAAAGCTTTATTCCAGTAACCTTCAGAAACAATCCCAAGTTTTGAAGTGAAATTCTCAGATCATTATATTTTTAAAAAATGAACACTAGAAGTGATATGAATGAAGATGTGAGGTGGTCTCAGTGAAAAGAACAATTACTAAGTGAAGATGGAGGAGCCCTGATACAGACATGGGCAGGCAGAAGGTTGTGGTGGTTGATAACTGACTTCAAGTCGGCACCAACCCATTGTGACCCTTTCTTAACAGAACGAAATTCTGCATGGTCTTTTGCCAACTCACAATCATTCCTACATCTCAGTCCACCAATGCAGCCACTGTATCAATCTTTTTTCGTTCTGGATCTTCCTCTTCTGGGGGCACCCTTCTACACTACCAAACATAGTGTCCTTCTTCAGGGACTGGTCTCTCCTAATAACATGTCTAAAGTATGTAAGATGAAGTCATGCCATCCTTGCCTCTTAGGATGACCCTACATCTTCTATTGTGTATCTGTTTCCCCTGTTAGCAATCCATGGCACTTTCCATATTCTTCAGCACCACAATTCAATTGCATCTGTTCTTCTACACTCTTCCAAAAGTCCAACATTCGCTTGCATATGATGCAAGGGAGAATACCATGGCTTGGTACAGGCACATCTTAGTCTTGAAAGTAATATCTTTGTTCTTCAATACATCACTTCTCTGTCAGCTTGTCATATTGTAGTGGCTGGTGCGTTGCTGTCATGCTGATAGTTCTGTACTGGTATTGCAAATGCCAGTAGGCCACCCACAGTGAAAAGGTTTCAGTGGAGCTTCCCACTGAGAACAGACAATGAAGAAGAAGGACTCAGCCCCCCACTGGGAATAAAGAAGCTGTTTGAACACTTTATACATAGCTCTAAAGCATTTTAAAATACTCTCTAAATGATTGAAGATGGAGAACGTACAAAGAATAAAATAAGGTGGATGTTTTACACGAGATCCCACGGTGACCTATTCCATTGTGCCATCGAGTCAATGGCAACAAACATCAATAAGAAATAGGTCCAAGTAGAATCAATTGCCGTAGGAAAGAGTCACGTTATTGTCTTCTTTGTGCATTCTCCCTCCCATTTGTATCTCAGGACTCCACTATATTTACCCAGTACTGGTCACACCACACCTACCACCTCACCTACTTCTTGGGGTAACCAAAACACCAAGGAAGATAAAGTGGTTGCATTTTGAAAAGTTCGTTTCCTAAGATGATGGGAATTATGCCACATGTGAAGACTCCAAATATGTTCATTTGAATTAGATGCTGTATCAGGGTACAAAAAAACAAAGCAACACCCAACTCTAGCCTTAAAACACATTATGGAAGTAATTAGTGAGATTTGGATACATATAAGCTATTAAATGATATTATTGAATTATTCTTAATTTTTGTGTGACAGTATTCTTGTTATGCAAAAGCTGTATTCTTTGTGCAGGCACATTAAAATTTTAGGTCTATAGGATCAAGAATTCCGTAATTTAATTTTATATTGCTCAAGCGAAAAAGATAAATGAAATTAAGAGAATGAGAAAAAATCAAGGGAAAATATGTGAAAACATTATGAATTTTAAAATTTCATTAGTTGTTAGAAAATTCAGGTCTCAATCTGAAATATTGAAGGATTCTATTGCCAAAATACTGATCAATGCACAGAGCTTCAAAAAAAGATGGAATACACAGAGTTACTATCAAAACAAAAAACTGGTTGACACTTAAGCATTTCAAGAGGTATCATGTGATCAGGAACCAATGGGGTTGAAGGAAAAAAATTGCACTAAAGACATTAGTGGGAGGGAAAACTCCAGGAATTGAAGAAATATCAACTGAAGCTTTTCAACAAACTAATAAAAGACTAGAAACACTCATTCATCTATGCCAAGAAATCTGAAAGACAGCTGGCCAATCCACAGAAGGAGATTCATGCAAAGAAACACATGCTCATCCAAATAAAGGTGACCCAGCAGGATGCTCAACGTATAGAAAAATGTCATTCACCTAACATGCCAGTAAAATTTTGCTGACGATAATTCAGAAACTGCTTTAGCAGTACATTGACCGGGAGCTACCAGAAATTCCTGCTAGATTCAGAAGAGTACATGGCATGTGAGATATAATTGCTCATGTCAGGGGGGTATCTTGGCTGAAAGCAGAGAACAGAAGATTTACTTGCATTTTATTGACTGTGACAAGGCATTTGATTGTGTGGATCGTAACAAATTATGGATAACCCGGAAAAGAAAGGGAATTCCAGAACATGGTATTGTGTTCATGTAGAACCTACACATGGATCAAGAGGCAATCTTTTAGGCAGACCAAAAGAAATAGTGTACGTTTCAAAATCAAGAAAAGTGTGCATCAGGATTGTATCTTATCACTAAACTGATTCAATCTGTACATTGAACAAATAATCTGAGAATCTAGAGTTTCTAAAGAATAATGCAGCAAAAAAAAAGAAAGAAAAATGCAGCATCAGGATAGGAGGAAGCCTTATTAATAAATTTAGGAGGGAACCAATTGCATGGATCTAGACATGACCTCCTACCTGGGGTGCGGACAACTGGGAAGTAGGAGAAGAGACACAACGGACAGTGCACGATGTGGCAAAATGATAATAATTTGTAAATTATTAAGGTTTCATGAGGGAAGGAGAGTAGAGAGGGAGGGAAAATATGAGGAGCTGATACTAAGAGCCTAAGTAGAAGGGCAATGTTTCGGGAATGATGATGGCAACAAATGTACAAATATGGTCTGCATACAATTGATGTATATATTGATCGTGATAAGAGCTGTATGAGCCCCCAATAAAATGATTTTTTTTAAAAAGAAATTTAGGAGAAAAAAATCTTCTGAAACTTAGGAGATCTTAAAACACTTGTGATTAACAACAAGGACTACAGCCTTCAGTTTGGATTACATTTCGAAGTAAAGAAAACAAATTCCTCGTAACTGACCAATATAGGACATCATGTTAAACAGAGGAAGATCAAAGTTTTCGAGGTTTTACTTCCCTCATCAGTGCTCATGGAAGCAGCAGTCAAGAAATCAGATGGCTCAGCTGTGAAGCACAGAAGGAGTGGACACATAATGAAAATAACTGATACAGGGGATTATAGGGACGACAGGGATGGGAATGGATGATGGGGAGGTTAAGGGGATCTCAGGAGTAAATGGTGAGACAGGAGGGGGCAGGGAGCACGAGAATAGATTGTGAGTGCACAACTCATTATGGAGGCAATTTAATCATGGGAGGGGGGGTTGTTCTAAAAAATTGATGTTGGGTGATTATACAATTCTCCTTGATATGACTAAATGAATGAACTCTTGGCTTATATGATATGTAAGTTACTTGTCAATAAAAATGCTGGGGAAAAAGGGAAGATAAATTAGATGATTTGTTGCACTAAGCTGCTGCTGCCGAAGACCTCAATGTTGAAGATCAAGGCTGTCACTTTGAAGATTGAGGTATACCTGATAAAAATGATGGTATTTTTAATTGCCTCAAAAGCATGTGAAGGTGGGGTAATGAACAAAAAAGACTGCTGAAGAATTGATGAATTTGAATGATAGTGTTGGCAAAGAATATTGGGAAAACAACAAACAGCCAGAAGAACAAACAAATTTGTCTTGAAAGAAGTACAACCAGAAAACTCCTTGAAAAACCATGTGTTTTAGACATTATCAGAAGTGATCAGTCCCTGGAATAGAACATCATGCTTGATAAAGTGGGGTGACAGCCAAAAAGACCACCATCGAAATGGGTTGACACAGTGGTTGCAACAATGGGTTCACATCATAACAATTGTGAGGATGGCCAAGATCGGGAGCATTTCCTTCTGTTGTGCATACAATGTCTATGGGTCAGAAGTCATCCCAGGGCACCCACCAATACTAATCAGGAGATCTTATTCACAACAGTCATATATTGCATGTGCTTGAAATTTCTCATAATAAAAAATAGGGGAAGATGGCTGGAGAAAATGGTATCATGGATATGAGGATAAAGAGCTCTATGAAGAAAGCTTCAGACAACAAATTATAAAGGCAGCTATTCAAAGCCACCATTCACTCCAAGGGATCCAGATGAGACTGACTGTCTGCTGCAGAAAAGATTTACAGCCTTGAAAAATTATTCATGGGATTGCTATGAATTAGAATTGACACCATGACAATGGGTCTGGGTTGGCTTATGTAAGAGCATAAAGTTAAGAGGATAAGTAAAAAAATAAAACTTCAGGGATTTACTCTAAACAAAATATATTTGAACTAGTTTTGTTTAAATATAGAACCAGTGGGTGGCTTAGGCAAGCCCTCTTTTTCTTGTTAGGATGACTTCAAAAGAAAACAATGAAAGCAGTGGCTTCTGAAAGAATTGCTCCAACAGTTAGATTCACGACAGAGGTCAGCGCAAATGGTTATGGTGACTGTTTTTTTAGAATTCAAAAGGGGTAAATTTGACCTTTTTTCTGGAAGGACACAGAATGATCACAGAAGCTAATAGTAAGGAAGTTTTAAGTAAAATTGTAAGCTCATGAATGAGGAAAAGATCCAAGAAATGGTGTTGAGAAGTTTCTGAGGGGGTTTCCTTCAGAGCAAGAAACTTTTTCATTTTCCAAGGTAGTAAGGGATGTCCTATGACAGTTTTTCCGGTGGGAAAACCTTACCTCCTTCATGCCACAGCTCTGATCTTAGTCTTCAGACTGCTCTTTAATTCCAAAACAAAAAGGACATTGAAAAAAAAAATAGTGAAAAAAAAACAGGATGTGGGCCTTCCCAGAAGGATGCCCAAACTGCCATTAATATGTGTTGTCAATAATCAGAAAGCACAGAATTCTTCACAGGAACTTAAAGAAATGGAAACACCACCTTCTGAATTGTGGAGATCTAGATGTAGAATATTCTAGGAAACATTAAATCTCATTTGGTATCTTTGGTTATTAAAATTTCTATGACTTTTGTAGCAATACTTGTTTTACTTATCCTTGTAGATATTGGCTATCTAATTTCTTGCCTGGTTAAATTGCCATAACTTGTTTCTAGTTGCCTTTGTGACTTACTTTAGAAACATATTGAAATATAGCAGAAATCTGGAAATAATAAGAAAGGAAGGTGGCAGCTCCGATCACTTACAAATACCACTATTTTGTAAAGATATAAAAGTCCAAGTGCAAAATGCATAATTAAGGTCACGTCATTCACCAATTGTCTGATGCCAACCACATACAGAACTTGGAACCATAGATATCTAAACTTGGCTCATTCTATTTTTGAAACTTTTGAACATAAGAGTATATTTTTAAACAGATTCTTCTAATACTACCGGTGCCTGGAGGCACTTAGACACAAGAGTTTTTGTTTTTAATTTCCCTTTAAGTGACAGCCATAGCTAATACCAAAGTGGAGAGGGGAGACGCATTCCATGTCCACTGGGCGATCAGAGGCCTGAAGAAAAAGTGTTTCTGCTTGACATGACCTTAAAAAAATACTGAGAACATCTTGGTCTTTAAAGAACTGAGCAGGAATTAGAGCAGTGACCTGCTTTTTAACTTCAACATCACTTGGCATTGCTTTTCTTGGATGACTGATTTTATTAAAAGCTCAATTTCCCTTCAAATTTACTCCTTTGATGGGAAAGTCAAGGGAAACTACAGCAACCAAGTAATGTGGAATTATTGCCACCAGCCTGGGACTTGAGGCAACATGTTCTTGTCACAGAAAAAGCCCCTTCCACCATCTTAGCTAGGCCTGTGGCACCAGGCTGAGGAAGAGAAGGGTCCACAGTAGCACAGCTAGTGAGGATCAGAATTATCCTTTCAATCCCAGCCAGCCAAGCCAGGCAATCTCTCAGAACTTCAAAGCTCCCTGTAAGTGAAAAGAAGTGGCAGTGTGGGTTGATTGCAGGGCTCACCAACTCCAAGTCTTCAGAGTTAGGGAAGCTTTCTTTGGGGGGGAGGGGGGCATCACTGCCCTCTGGTTGGAGTAGGAGTTGGAGTTGGTGTAGGAGGCCCAGCCTTGCTCCTGGAGAGCTGCTACTGGATTTGAACCTCTGACCCAGTGGGCTGCAGCCGCGCACACAACTACTATGCTACCGGAGCTCAACCTGGGGAAGCTTTTATGATCTCAGTCAATAGTCAGGGATAGGACCCCAGTGCCTCCTCCAAAGTCTCATCTGATACTTACTTTGGGGAATGTGGGTTTTCTTGGGGCTAAAACTTAACCTTGGGGGGGGGGGGTGCATCACTGCCTTCTGGTGGTCATGGGAACTACCCAGCCTTGCTGCTAGAGAGCCGCTGCTGAATTTGAACCACCAAGCCCCAAAACTTAACCTTATAAAATAAGCCTCTCTTCCTGGTGTTTACATAATGTCTCTTGATTTTTAAAGATTGGCAACTGAGTTGAAAGTGTAAAATAAGCCATGATGTAGAACAAACCATGCATGTAGGCTAAATGTAACCTGAAGAACACACTACTTGCAATCTCTTCAGCTGTGGCTTCAGTTCAAATACTCAGTATTGGGGCTGAGCCCTGGTGGCATAATGGTTGTGCGCAGGACTGCAGCCCACTGGGTTGGAGGTTCAAAGCCAGCAGCAAGGCTGGGCCTCCTACTCCCACCACCAAAAACAAAACAAAACAAAAATACTCAATATTGACCCTCCCAAGAAGACCACTGAAGATCTGGGAGCTATAACAAAGTGTGGGGAAAAATCAGATGATGCCTGGCTGTCAGAATGAATAGGGTCTTGTGTCTTAAAAGTTTTCCTTAAAACAAGCAATCATTTAAGTGAGGTGTCAGCTAATTCCACACAGATGAAGCACAGCAGTCTGTGTGGCCCAAGGATAAAATCCAAATCTGGAAGAGGGAAGAATATTAGGGTTTAAGTTCTGAGACCTGGACTTGCAGGAGGATGTGGATGACAATATCCTTTGGCATGGTCATCACATGGATTAAGCCTCCTATGAATCCTTCTGATCAGAGTCCCGGGATATGAATAGTTTTGCTACGAGGCAGAGAACATTGTAAATTGGATTATGGTAGCTGTAGTTGGGTTAAATTGTATCATTATATCATTTGACATGCCTTTTGACCAATTTAAAGTCTTTTCCAATTTTTAGTATTCTCTATTTCTTCTCAATTGAGGTTTTTCTCTTTTATTTTGTCATTGTTGTTTTTTGCTTTGTTTTGTTTTGTTTTATGTTTTTCTTTATAGGAACAAATCAGTATTTTTTTTAGCTTGAGTTCTATATATATATATATATATATATAATTTTATTGGGGGCTCATATAGCTCCCATCATGATCAATACATACGTCAATTGTATGCTACCATATTTGCACACTTGATACTCTCATTACTCTCAAAACATCCTCCCTCCACTCAGTCCTCCAGTACCAGCTCCCCATATTTCCCTTCCCTCCCCCCTCCTGCTCCAACCATGAACCCTTAATAGTTTACAGATTTTGTTACTTTTTCATATTGTATACTGTCCAATGTGTCCCTTCTCTCACTTCCCTGTCGTCCATGCCCCAGAGAGGAGGCCATATGTGGTAACCCCTTTCTACTCCACCATCCCAGCATCACCACTCCCACCACTGGTTCTGAGGGATCATTTATCCTAAATTCCCCATGTTTCCGAATCCAGTGTACATCCTCTGGTCTAGCTGGATTTGTCTGGTAGAACTGGGATCATGACAGTGGGTGGGAGGAAGCATTTGAGAACTAAAGGAAAGTTGCATATTTCATTGTTACTACACTCTACCTTGACTGGCTCATCTCCTCCCTGCAACCCATCTGTAAGGAGATGTTACTTCAACTATTGATGGACTTTGGGTTCCCAATCTGTGCTTCCCCCCATTTACAATGATATAATTTTAAGTTATTTGATGGCTGATCCCTTGGACAGCTGGTGGTCACACAGGCTGGTGTGCTTCTTCCATGTGGGCTTTGTTGCGTCTGAGCTGGATGGCCGCTAGTCTACTTTCAAGCCTTTAAGACTCCAGACACTATAGCTTTTGATAGCCAGGCACCTTCAGCTTTCTTCACCACATTTGCTTATGCACACATTTGTCATCAGCAATCATATCAGGAAAGTGAGCATGCAATGTTATGATTTTTAGTTCTTGAAGCCTGATCCCTTTGATACCTTGTGGTCCCACAAGCTGGTGTGCTTCTTTCATGTGGCTTGAGATCTTTTTGTATTTTATTTTATAATTACTGTTGAGTGGAGTGTTGTGTATGTGTGTGTTTTTATATGAAACCCATGATAGAGAGAGGTATAGAAAACAGGGACTGGATTAATAATTTCTTAAGGTTATGGCATGGGAGATTGTAGAGAAATTGAGATAAAAACTGAGTATAAGAATGGGCGGAATGTTTAAAAATTGTGGTAATGATTATCCAACTCTTCTAATGTTTAAACAATTAAAATGCATGCTTTGTTAATTATATGTCAATAAAAGTTAAAAAAAAATAAAGGCACTTAGAGGACATCTTTACATTTTAAAGATCCCTTTATTGGGGAAACTTCCAGATCTTACAACAATCCATCAATACAATCCAACACACATCAATTGTATAGAGCATATTTACATATATGTTGCCATCTTTAGTTTTCAAACATTTATGTTCTCTTTTAGCTCTTGATATCAGCTCTTCTCCCTCCCTTCCACCAAGATCCCTTGATAAATTATAAATTATTATTATTATTAGTTTCATATCTTACACTGATTACTGTCTCATTCCCCCATGGTTTCTGTTGTTCATTCCCCTCAGAGGAGTGGTGGTGGTGGTGGTGGTGGTTATGTGTTGATCATTGCAATTGGTTACCTTTTCCTCCCTCCATCTCCCCCCTTACCCTGACCCTCCTGGCATTGCTACTGACATTTCCATTTATAAAGGGATTATCTGACCCCGATTCCATGAAGTTTGAGCTCTGATCTATACCAGTGTACAGGTCCCAGTCTAGCCAGTCTAGTGGAAGGCAGGCCTGAGGAGTGAGGAAGCCTCAAAGAACCACGGGAATACTGCATGCTTCATCAGTGCTAAACTACACGCTAGATGAGTCATCCTTTCTTTGTGACCCTTATGTGAGGGGAGATCTCATTGTCTAACTATGGGTTTTGGTTCTCTGCTCTGACCCCCCCCCCCTTATTCTCAGCAAAATATGTCTGTTTGTTTGTTTGGGGTCTTGTGTGTGTGTATGTGTAAAATTTATTTTATTAATTTATTTAAATAATTTTACTGGGGGCCCATACAACTCCCTCCCGTCACCATCCATCCATCCATACATTGTATGCGAAGCACATCTGTACACATGTTGCCATAATCATTCTCAAAATATTTTCTTTTCATTTAAGTGCCTCATATTTCCCCTCCCTCCCCATTTGCCCCTCCCCCATGAACCCTCAATAATTTTAAAGTATTATTATTTTGTCATATTCTACATTGTTTGATGTCTCTCTTCACCCACTTCCCTGTTGTCCTTATCCCAGGGAGGAGGTCATATGTAGATTCTTGTAATGGACTTCCCCTTTCTATTCCACAATCCCGCCACCCTCCTGGTATTGTCACTCTCACCACTGGTCCTGAAAAGATCATCTGTCCAGGATTCCCCGTGTTTCTGGTTCTCGTCTGTACCAGTGTACATCCTCTGGTCTAGCTGGATTCATAAGATAGAATTGGGGTCATGATGTGGGAGAGTAGGGAAGCATTCAAGAACTAGAAGAAAGTTGTATATTTCATCATTTCTACACTGTACCCTGATGGATTCGTCTCCTCCCTGCAACCCTTCTGTAAGGGGATGTCGATTCACCCAGAGATGGGCTTTGGGTCCCCAATCTGTGCTCCCCCTTATTTGCAATGATATAATTTTTAGCTCTTTGATGTCTGATACCTGATCCCTTAGTCACTTCATGGTCACACAGGTTGGTATGCTTCTTCCATATGGACTTTGTTGATTCTCTGTGAGATGGATGTTTGTTTAACTTCAGACCTTTAATAACTTCGAATCTTTAAGACCCCAGATGCAATATCTTTTGATAGGCAGACACCACCAGCTTTCTTCACCACATTTGCTTATGCACCCATTTTGTCTTCAGCTATCATGCCAGAAGGGTGAGCCTCACATAAAGCCAGATTGTTAGAACTAAGTGTTTTTGCATTGAATCAATGTTTGAGCAGAGGCCTAAAGTCTGTCCACTTCCTCAATGAATTGCCATATGAATATATGTGCATAAACCCATACCTCTATTTTTATCAATCTATATATTTACGTATGTATACAACTATGTTTATACCTCTACCCATAGCTTTACTTCTCAAATTTTTCCTGTTTCCTTTTACTTTCCTCTGGCCCCACCCGTCACTTAGTAGTTTCTCTCAACTTGATCGCTGTTGCTCCAGCATGCACAGGTTCTCTACGTCCACCACATGGTTGATTTTCGTTCTCCAGTTGGTCCCCTCTCTGTGACGTTGTTCGCTTTTTACTTCCTCTCACCTCCACCTCCCCCCAAGTCCCTCTAGGACCGTTCGTTCCATTGCTTTCCCTAGGGCTTGCTTCCCAGGCCTATCTTATATAGGTAGGAAGATCAACAATAACAGAGACCAAAAAATTGAATAAAAGGGGAAGATAAATAAATAAAAAGCAAAGGAAACTGAAAAAAAATATGTAACTCCAAGTCTTTGCCCTGACCTTTCTGACTATCTCCTCACCAGTTCTGGGAGGGTTCCAGTTACTGTGCCTCCTGGCCTGAGGTCTATTTTGGGGGGTTCTCAGGGGTTTTGGGTTGTTTTTTTTTTTTTTGCTTTTCTCCTGTTGCTGATTCATTATGTTTCCACCATTGTCCTCCAGCGAGCGAGGGGACATTATGTCTCAAGCTGTTGTTGGTCCTACAGTCCTCTCCATGCCTTAACAGCTCTGAGCAGGGACTACCTCAGGGCTTGTTGTGCTGATATGGAGTCAAGATACCCTCACTCTCTCTTTTTCCTTCTTGGTTTGCTTCCATGTGCGCATGGCAGGCCAACCCTTCTCCCTAACCTGTAAGTTTCTCATTGTCCTTGGTAGCACTTACGTCGAGGGAGAGGGTCAGTTTGGCTGTAACTGGGGTCAGCCTAAAGGGCATCTGAATAAAATACTATGGAAGGAAAGATCAAGATCTTGATCACTGCTTTATTCTTTTGAAATATATAAACTTTGAAGTCAGAAAGACGAGGGTTTGAATACGGTCCATTGTGCTGTGTGAACTTACCTGAAGGACTATGCATTGAGCTACTAAGCAAAAAGACAATGGTTCAAACTCACAAGACATTCCAAGGGAGAAAAATGAGGCTGTCAGATCCCCTAAAGATTGAAAGTCTCAGAAACCCAAAGGAGAAGTTTTACTCCATCTTATAGGGTCACCATGTTTTTATATATAAAAAGTTATCGCAATATATATTTATATGTGTTCAAATCATCAACAGAAATTTGTAAGATTCGATAGTCAACTTAGAGGCAGTGAGTTTAGTAGTTGGTTTGGACTTTTTTTTAAAAAAGAATTTAAGGTGAGCTTAGATTAGCAATTTTCATTTTTCTATAAAATGGAGATAGCTCTATCTACTTTACAAGGTCAAGATAGAGATCAAACAAAATAATGAATGTAAAATATTCAGTATGATGAGACTTGGTCTATCTTTGATACTCTACATGAAAAAGCTACTAACATTGTTGCTGTTAATATTAACTCTGAGTTGTAAGAGTCCCTCCAAATTATATATATTCATATATATTATATACATAATAAAGACCATATTTACCCACTATAATATGTATATAAACTCGGATGCTAAGAACCAGTCAGTGATTCTTTTTTCTTTTACTTTATTACTGCTTTCTTAATAAAGAGAAGGCACCTATGAATGCTAAAAACGAACCAAAAAGCCCTCCACATTATCATCTCAGGGAGTCTACAACTGAACACAGGTGGTTTGAAGCTCAGAAGAACAGGCCCTTGGCAGGAGAGGAGCAGATAACAACAGTGGAACGAGACTGCAAGAACCCTGCTTAGATCATCAAAAAAGAATCATCTTCCTGAAGAGAAATCACCACAGTAATTTGCATTTGGTCTCATTTCTGCCATCATGTGATAAATAAGGTGCCTCGTGAGAAAATATGATTTCAAATTTTTTTTTTCAGAATTGAGTGTTCTAGTGTCTCTCAAAAGTGAGGGTTCCAACCTGAAATGAATAGCTTTGTTCCAACTCCCACTTCATTCATTCTTTCATTCATTGGTTCCTTCATTGAAGTGATTACTCAGCAAAGGGTATCTGCAACTTGTACAGCAACCCCACGAAACTGACATTCAAGCCCTGAGGTAGAGAGGGCTGGAAGTCTGACTGCCATTCTCCATCTGTGTCTCTGAACCTAAGCCTCAGATTCATCATCTGTAAAGTGGAGCAAACATGATATTTCGCAAAGGTGGCTGTAAAGGTTCATAAAATGAAGACCAGATTTATCCACCACAATGCCTAGGACACAGTAGTCCTTCAACAAAAATTAGAACATTTCTATAATTTTTATATACTAATACTGTGTTGTAGAATTTTTAAAGTCTGGTAAAATTATCTGAACATATTTGGAGATATATACTTTTAGAGGAGTATTTTTGTACATGCAAATAATGAAGGGATTTTTATATTAACAAAAAATTGATACCTGCTGAATTTCACTATTGCTTTAAATGACATTTGAGCATCCTTTTCCATTCTCTTCTCTTCTGCGCTTTGATTGAGTGGGAGAGAAATGTGGAGACAAGCTCAAAATCATAAAAAGACAAGGCATACTAGTTGTTAAGAAGTTAGTGTCACTCCCAAGTCCATGACTCTTAGTTACCCTTCAGGCCTGGAAATATCTTACTTGTCTGACTCAATTTTTAGCGCCCCAAATTGAAAGGTCTATTAGGGTAACAATAACATTAAAGAGGTACACACACCTTAGAATCAATCATTTTCGATGAAATAGGTAGCATTTACCCCAAAACAAAGTTCAGGGTCATTTCTGGGTGTGTTTTTTTTTAAGAGTAGCTCTAGCAATCAATGACATTAAACAAAATGTGTCTGCATTTTTGGATGATGAACTGATCTGTAACTCTTCACCCAATTTACACACAAAAAAGTTAGAATTTATCCTGGCCAATAGGATGAAACACAATATCTTAAAAATAAAGCTTCAGGATCTAGTGGAATTCATACTTGGTATGCAGGATCGCTCAACATTAGAAAAATAATCATTGGAATCCATAGTGCAAATAAAACAAAGGAGAAGAACTACATGATGATATCAATTGATGCAGAAAAGAAACTTTTAAAACTCCAAAACACATTCCTGATTTTAAAAACACCCAGCAAAAGAGAAATAGAAGGGGAATTCCTAAACATAACAAAGACTATCTTCACAAAAACCAACAGCCCAGTTCTTGCTCCATTAGGAGAAACGGAAAGCATTTTCTTTGTGAATAGGAACCATTCAAGAATGCCCTTTACCACTGCTCTCATTCAACACCGGGGCTATCAGACAACAAAAAGAAAACAAAGCCTTCCAAACTGACAAATAAGAAGGAAAACACTATCATTCTAAACATAGGAAACCCCAAAACCTTGACAAAAACACGTACAGTAGAAATAACTGCCAGATTCATCGATGTAGCAGGGTTTAAGATCAACATAAGAAAATCATCAGTTACTGGAGCATACCGCGATAGAAGACAATGCTGGAGACACATATCAGGGTGTTAGCTTAGTCTGAACCCCTCACAGCGGGGTGAACCAAGAAGGGAACATAACAAATGAGCAACAAGAGCAAAGCCAAGCCACAAAGCCCCTCAGGAGGTCCCAAAATAGACTTCAGGATAAGAGAGGCAGGTACCGCATTTCCCCAGGACCAGTGGGGAGACAGTCATAAAGGTCAGTGCACAGACCTGAAATTATGTATGCATGTTGTTGTTAATTATTATTTTCTTTTTATTTTTCCCTTTTATTCTGCTTTTTGTTTTGTCACCGTTACTTTTGGTTTTGCCTACCAGATTATAAGATAGGCATAGAAGCAAGCCCAAGGAGAAAGCAAAGAAACTGAGCGAGAAACTAACAGTTGCGGAGGACTTGGGGGGAAGGGGAGGGAGCAGTGAGCAAACAGCACCATAGACCAGGGAACAACAGGGAATGAAAATCAACAATGAGGAGAATGTAGAGATCCTGGGGGTGCTGGAGAAATAGCAATTAACTGAGAGGAATTGCTGAGAGGCAGAAGGAAGGTGAAAGGAACAGAGGAAAAAGCTAGGAAGCAAAGCTATGGATAGAGGTATAAACATATGTGTGGACATATGTAAATACATTAATTCATAAAAATAGAGGCATTGACCTATTATATATGTTTATATGGCAATATACTGAGGCAGTGGATCAATTTGGGGCCCCTGCTCAAGTCCTGCCTCAACTCAAGAACACTTTATTGTAACAACCTGGCATTCTGAGATGCTGACCCTCCCGTCATGATGACGGAAAACAAAATGGGTACATAAGCAAATTTGAGGGGGGGGAAGAGTAGATGGTATTCGCCTCTCAAATTTCTTAGAATGTAAGAAACCTCTACATTCTTAAAGGTTTGAAGTTAAACAAGTGGTCATATGGCAGAGAAGCAATAAGTCCACAGGGAAAACAGCCCACACCAGCGTGTGAGATCATGAGGTGTTGATGGAATTGGTTAACAGGTATCAGACAACCCCAAACAAGCAAAGAAACATACTGTTAAGAATGAAGTGGGTTGAATTAGAGACCCAAAACCCGTCTGTAAAAAGTGGGACATCCACTTACATAAGAGCCACAAGGAAGGGACAAGTCAGCCAGGCCACAGTATAGCACCAGGGAAACACACAATATTCCTCATGCCTCACTATCATGATCCCAGGTCTGCCTTTCACTTAGGGTAGGGTTAAACAGGAATATGTACCCTGATATATAGAGCTAATGGCACACAGAATCAAGGTTAGATAACCTCCTCAGCAACTGGACAAGTTGGGGGTGAGGGGGAGAAGGGGAAACCAATCACAACTCTCAGTACGCAAACACCAACCCTTCCCCACTGCACCCCCAGGGGAATAAACAACAGAAACCATAGGGGAAGAGAGACAGTGGTCATGGTAAGCTGTGAAAATAATGATAATAATTTATAATTTATCAAGGGATCATGAGCGTAGGAGGAGGTGAGGGAGGAGCTGATTCCAAGGGCCAAAATAGAAAGTAAATGTTTAGAAAATAATGAAAACATAGGCACAAATATGCTTAATCCAACTGATGAAAGGATTGCTATAAAAGATGTAAGAGCCCCCAATAAAATGATCTTTGAATTAAAAAAAGAAGAGAAAATCTCTCAAATTCTTATATACTAATGAAAAGAGCTCTGAAAAAGAAATCAGGGATGTAACACGGTGTACTGTAGGCACACAAATATGAAATACTTATAAATAGTCCTAACCAGGGAAACAAAAGACATGTACAAATAAAACCATAAAACACAACAGTAAGAACCAAAAGACACCCACATAAATAAAAGAATGTTCTATGTTCATGGACAGAAATTAATACTGAGAAAATGCTACCACTACGCTGAACAATCTTTATAATGTGGTTTTAATTTAGGTTCCAGCATCATTCTTTAATCAGATTGAAAATCTATTCACAAATTGTATATGAAAAAAAGAAAGAAATCAAGGATAAGTAAAACATGACTTAAGATGAATAAAGTGGGAGTCCTGCTACTGCTACAACAATAAACATATGGACCAGTGGTGCAGAACAGAAAACCCAGAAATAAATTTATTCCCTACAGACAATTGATTTTTGATAAAGGTCTGAATGAAATACATTATGTGAGAAAGAGAGAGCTTCTTCAATAAAGGGTGTTGACTAAATTGGGTTCTATTTGCACAAGAATGAAACAGGTCCCATACTTTGCTCCATATTAAAAAAAAAAAAAGAAAGAACTCAAGATGGATTAAAGACCTAACAGTATGCCCTAAAACTAAAAAGATCATCAATGAAAATAGGAACAAACGTGAGAACCCTAAAATGTGACATAAACGTACTATCAAACATAACAAAACACATAAGCAGAAGCCAAAAGAGATGACTCAGTCCTCCTACAAAGATGACACTATGCCCATTAAAAGATGTTATCAAATATTAAAATTGCTCACAGAATAGGAAGAAAAAAACTTTGGGCAATGTGTTAAGTAGGGTCTAATCTCTACCATCAAAGAAAACTGTGACATCTCGAGAAAAAGACAAATAGTCCAGTTGAAAATGGCAAAAGGACATGGATAGACAGTTCACCAAAGAAGACATTAAGTACCAAGTAAATATCTGAAGAAATCATTGCAATCACATGCTAAATCAAAACACTGAAGAGATACAGCATCACGCCAGCCCTCATAGCAAAGTTCAAGATGAAAGAAACGAAGAAATGCTGGAGATGGATGAGGTGGAACAACTCCAACCATGCTGGTGGGGCCATTGTAAAGCAGCACAGCAGCTGTGGAAGGCAGAATGGCACTTCCTCACCCAGCTGGGAATAGAAATACCATTTGACCAAACAATTCTTTTTGGTTTTTGGTTTTTGCTTTTGTTTTTATGTGGCTTCACTGCCCTGGTGGGAGTAAGAAGCCCAGCCTTGCTCCTGGAGAGCTGCTACTGCATTTGAACCATCAACCCTGTGGGCTGCAGTCCCGCACACACCCAGTAAGCCACCAAGACTCAGCCTTGATCCAACAATTCTGTCACTTGGTATATACTGCAAAGAAATAAGAGTGCAGGGGGAAAGGGAAAGAGAGAAATGAGTGCAGTACAATCAAATATATGCACCTCGTGTTCATTACAGCACGATTAAAAATAGCAATAAGAAGGAAGCAACCTACATGCCGATCAGTGGAAGAAGGCTAAATCAGTTTTGGTACAGACACACAATGCAATACTATGCATCCTTAAAGATCTGTAAAACATATCATGACATGGGTGGATCTGGAGGCTGACATGCTGATTAAAGTTACTCATTTACAAAAGGACAATATTGTCTGAGACCATTGTTATATTTAAAAAGTACAAAAACCCAGATCAATGGTTTCATACCTCAAGAAACAGACTTTGAGGGACACGAGGAATGAGCACTCGAATGAGAGATGAGGAATGGGCTCCAGCAGGTGTGGCCAACTGCTGCTATCCTAGTTTCAGTCATAAAAAATATTTAAAGGATATTATCCAGATAATGATGGTTTCACTTGTTTGAAAATATATATTTATGGATCTTGAGTAACCGTTTTAATTGTGAGGGGCAAGATTGGTTCTTCTACACACAAAAAAAGTGCAGATAGCACTGAGCCTGGAAAATATCTCAGGCTTCTCTCTCAGGCCCTTAAAGCCCACAGAGGGAGGAAGGAAGAAAAAACTTGGCACTGGGGGAGCAGGGTACTAAGAACAGACCTCTTTCTTGTGCATCGAACCTGGTAGCCAATGGACCAGCATGGAACAAACACCCATTAGCAGAGGCCTGCAAGGCCGGCCCCCGCTCAGGTTATGATGGCCTCCTCCGCTGGGTGGCAGCTCTCCTGAGGGCAGTACTGAAGATAATATTCTGGAGAGAGAGACCAAGCTGGCCTGGCTGCATGGGAAAAAACGAGGGAGAGAAAGAGAGAGCAAGTGCCCCTCACCCTGGTGCACCAAGCCCTGAGGACTATGTTCCTGGCTGGAGCAGCTTGCTTGAAGGGAGGACTGCAAAGAAGACTCTCATTTGGGACGTGACATCTCCTCCCAAGATCACTGACATAATGAGGACAGGACTGAAGATGGAGTGTGGGGAGGGCAGCCCTCTGCCTCCCTACAGATAGGCAAGTCAGGAGGGAAACACAGTGGAACAGCATTTTGTTCCAAATCCAAGAAGCTCCTGAGGGTCCCACTAATGTCGACTTCTGACTCAGGGGGCAATAGTTGGCATCCCAGCTGGACTAGTCAGGGGATATTCACAAAGGCCAGGAGTAAGACTTGGAACTATATATAAGTTCTTTAAATATATTTATTATGTTTATGTCTAGCTGCATAAAATGGACAGGTGAAGCAATCCCAAGGAGACAGCAAAGGACCTACGGTGGAGGTTGGGAGAGGAGGAGATTGGAGAAGGGTAGTGGTGAACCTATTACATCAGGGAAAGGGGAATAGCAAGGGATCTCACATCTGAAGGTGAGAAGGGTTTAGTGCCTCTGGGTGTTTGATCAATTGTAATGTATCTGAGAGCAATTGCCATGGGCTAACAAGTGATAAGCATGATAGTGAGACAAGTGGAAGGGGGAAAAAAAGAAATAGAGGAAACAATTTGGGAGTGAAACTTGTATATATATGCATTTATACATACATATATAAAGCTATGCTCATCTTCCCGAATGATCACAGAAAACAAAATAGCGCATAAGCAAATGTGGAGAAGACCGTGGGTGGTGCCCAGTATGCTAAAAGATACAGGTCTGGGATACTAAAGGCTTGAAGTCAAGCAAACAGCCATCTAGGAAGTAATTAAGTCCACAGAGAAGAACCATGCCAGACTGTGACCATGAGGTATTGACAGGAAAAAGTATCAGTTCAAAAACAAATAAACTGACATGGAAGAACTTAGGCAATGTGGAGACCCAATGCCCATCTGAAAGACAATTGGACAGGTCCTCACAGAAAGGCCACATAAAAGGGATAATATATTCAGGGTGCCATACAACACGGAAGAAACACACCTACCCTCTAATTTGTTAAAATTTCCTCCTCGGGCTGAGCCCCGGTGGCATAGTGGTTGTGCGCAGGACTGCGGCCCACTGGGACGGAGGTTCAATTCCAGCAGTGGGGCTGGGCCTCCTACTCCCACCACCGGAGAGCAGTGATGCCCCAAAAACCAAAAAAAAAAAAAAAAATTTCCTCCTCCCGCTATTTTGGCTCTAGTTTCACCTCACAAATCTTGCTAGTCCTGCATATGTATCTGGGTGCAACCAAGATCTTTCAATGCACAACAGTAGGAGGAGTATTGACTTCCTGAGGATAAGAGGAGAGAGGAAGGAAAAGGGGAAGCATAGAGAAACGGATAGCTATGATGACTGTATA
>PVJH01013765.1:0-40364 GCA_004026705.1 Nesogale talazaci
TTCTTTTTTCCCTTCAATTAGCCAGTAGTTTTAAACTAGACTAAATTCCTAGCCTTCTAATCAGTGCCAACTCATAACTCTCTTTAAAACTACCACTAGACTTTCTTTCTGTTAGGATATATTATATCTCTACTATTCCCTATATTTTCTTTGTAATTTTTTTCATTGTGGAATGATATATCTGGCTCTGTATTTTCAGTCTTAAAAGTTGGTTTTACTCCGAGTACTACTTTTCTTTTAGTGGGTTGCTTTCTGGGAGGTGGAGTCTTATATACTCAGGTTAATATATGTTATTGTTGCTGCTGATTATCCATGCAAAGAAATCCCCTTCGTATATTTTGTGAGATTGGATATAAGATTCTTGGATAGTAGGGTGTGTTTTTTTCTTTCAGAATTTTATATATGTCATTCCATTACCTCTTCGCCTGCTTATTTTCTGCTGCAAGATTCTGCTAAACCTTTTTGGTTTCCTTTAGTAAGTTGCTTTTTTTTTCTCCCCAAGTTGCTCTTGGAATTGTTTCCTTATCTCTGATATTGTAAAGTTTATGATATGTAATGGTGATTTTCTTTTGGAGTCTACCCCGTTCAAGGTTGTTTTAGCTTCATGATTTTTTTTTCCTTTTCAAGATATTAGGAAAATTATCTTCCAATAATTGTGAACTAATTTCTATGTTTTCATCTATTGTTATTTCTGTTCTAGAATGCATGTCAGGAGTAGGTCATTCTTTTTGATAATGTTTCATGTAATTTTTAATCTTCATCTCTTTTGTTCCTTCTGTGGGTTGTTCTCATGAAGTACAGTCAAGAAACATGCCCTCATTTTCACTGATGTGACTTCCTAGTGCTTTAGTTACACTATTTTAATTTTTCTAACAATCTGAATATTAATTTTATGGGCATAGATTTGTTGCTATTGTATGATTTTTAATGTTTTTCTTTATTTTTTCAGATTACATCAGTAATGTTTTCCTGAGTTCTTCTGATTTTTTTCCCCTGATATTTTTCTCAATTTGTTGAAAGTACCTAAGAATCATTCTTCTGAGGTCTTTTTTTCAGATATTTCCAGTGCCTTTTCTTCTCAGGGAGGTCTTTGGTTCAGTATAGGGGTTGCTCATTTGCACCATCCCGTCTTGCTTTTTTTGTGTGTTTTAAGATTGACTGTTGTCTCAGAAGCACAAATAGACAGTTCTGCCCTGTCCCACAGGGTTGCTGTGAACGGCATAGATTCTGGGGGGTTGGTTGTCGTCGTCGTCTCCAATACATTATGTCAATTTTGTATTTGTTTCTATTTATTTATTTGTTTCCTAATGGGATGAGTGGTGAGCCTTGTCTCCTGTTGGATGCATGAGGGTGCCTGGGTCATTTTGGAAGAGTTGACTCTGTCAAGTGAAGTCAGAAAGGAATATGAAAAGCCACACAAGAACAAGAACAAATACATGCAAAAAATCTAACCAACAATCAAATGAGTGGAACACATAGACTCGTAAGCCAGAACAAGCAACTGTTTTCTATTTCTCAGTCACCAATGCATGCTTATCAAGTCCCATCTAGGCTGTGCACAGTAGGGGTGCAGCCATGAGGTGTATGAGTGTTGAGGTTAGTGACTTTTCTGGTCAACAGGAAGATGTGGGGAGTTAGCAGACCCTCCTTAAGTCCCATATCTCTCTGCTAGTGATTTATCAAGACATCAAATGAAGAAAGCTCCCCCCCCCCCTCCAGACACACACACATAAGACTAACAAAGCCCAATTGTTATTAGGCAGAATATTAGGAGTTACAGGGAAGTGAGAGGAAGAGTGATTGTGCACATAGAGGGCTGATGTTTGCAAACCAAATGCAACTACTCCCCTTGTAGACAGACATTCATTCTCAGGAGAAGACTTCATCAAAACTTTTAAGATGTGAAGTTTCTTTTCCTCTGTGGGTGCTCCTTTGGTTAGAAAGACCAGCAGGCATTTCCCAGTCGTACTCTTTTTCTTTTCATACAGATAGACTGGAGAGAAAGGGAGAAGTGTGTATGTCCAGGTGATGTAGATGGTTTGATTCTGGCTGTATACAAATACACTAATCTGTGAGGTAAAGTTTGAAGAAGGGTTTATTCTCCCTACCCTCCCTACTCTAGGGAGCAACCTTAGAATTTTCAGATGTTGGCTGCTTTTATTTAGCATAGGCTTTGGGGAATTGTTTAAATTAGAGCTTGCACTTTTATTTTTTTCCCTTTTGAGACTGCATATGTCACATTACTAAGAGAAAGTGATTCATACAAGCAAACAAAAACATTTGTAAAATGATTATATTTTTGCAAGCCAACATCTTTTCTTAAACTTGTTGTTTTCTCCTGTAAAGCAGTCGGATGAATTAAGCGATTATGATAGATCATGTAACAAGGAGAATCTCTTTGTTTAAGGTGAAAGAAATCAATGCTAGGAGCTCTTGGAATGGCCTTTTTCCTCCTCTGCAGCCCCTTAGATATGGGTTTAAAATGCTGATTCTACATGAAGAATGACAGTGATTCATGCCGAGGCCTGCGTTGTTAGACACCTCTCTCTGAGCACCTTTGATGTGGATGTTTGTGCTGCAGATTTTGAAAGGGTAGTAATTAGTTAATACTGAAATTTAGTGTGAGTATTTTTTTCATTAAAAACTATTTCGTGAACCAGAAAAATTTGAAAACTAGGTTAATGTAAACTAAAATATACGTAGAAGGCATGTACTCAATCACCTGTAATACAGCTTCCTACTTTGCAGTCACCATCTTTTCAGGGCTGCCATTCTTGTCCATGAGGAGTGACATTGCTGGCTTGTGGAATGTAGGTGGTGTAGCTCCCAGCATCACAGTAACAGTCACGTCACCACACCAAACCGACAAGTGGTGGCTATTCCACGGAATTTGAAAGAGCTCCATATTAGTGCCGATTCCAAGGAAAAGCCAATCGAATTGCCTGTGGACATTAATGAACAGTATCATTAATATCACAAAAGGGAGCAATTTTGCTGGTGATAATTCTAGAAGAACTGCAGCCATACATCAAGAGGAAGCTTCCAGAAATTCAAGTTGGGTTTAGAAGAGAGTGAGAAAGGAACGAGTATCGTTGCTGCTAGTGTCAGAGGGACCATGCTGTTCACATTGGGAATGGCCACCTTGCTCTAGAACTGGAAGACATGAAACAAACTAACCATAGTTCTACAACTGGAAGAAAACAAGGGCTTGTCTTCCTCTAGAACCTTGTGGAGCTTTGGTTAAACACTTAGCTCTTTACCAAAGGGTCAGCAGTTTGACTCTATCCATGGTTTTGTTGGGGGGAAAAGAAACCTTGATTTTCTGCTCCAGTAAAGATGATAGCCTAGGAAGCCCTCCATGGCAGTCCTTCTCTGTTCTGTAGGGTCTGAGGCAGAGTTGACCTCACGGCACATAGTCATAATAATAACAGAGCCAGGAGGAGGGAACTCTGTCCTGCCAACACTATGATGTTGGCCCAGTGAGACTTGAAGCAAAGTAACCTACCAAGCCCACTGGGATTTTGACTTCAGATCTCTGAGATAATAAATGAGTTTGTTATCACAGCAATAGAAAATTAATACCAGTACTCTCAATTTTTTTTATTGGTAAGACAATTTAATTGACATATATACTCTCCCACCTACATCCTCTCTGTCCTCATTACTCATCATTATTTGTCTGGCTAGCATTTATTCTTAGCTGGAATGTATTTGGTTTTCTTTACCTTTTCCCTCACCCAATAAAAGGTAAGTAGGCTGTTTTCATGATTTTTATCTATTTCGTTCACTATTGTTATCTTCTGTGACTGATTTCAATCTGGAATGTAGTTGGCAATTAATAAGCATCCATTGAAGAGTTGATTGGATTTAGTTCTCTCTTTTGCCCTCTCTCAAATCTCTTCCAGTATTATTCTTTTTTAAAATGTGCTCAGTAAGGATTTTATGATTTTATAGTAATAATTTTGACATACACATACACTTCTTTGTGGTTCTACATATACACCTATCAACTCAGCCCACACCACGCCCGTTGCCAGCGAGTCGACTCTGGCTCTTCACATTTCCAAGAGTGTCAATCTGGGCAGGTGCGACAGCCGCATCTTTCCCCTGAGGATCTCTGATGGGTATGAATCACTGGTTTTATAGCTCACAGGCCAAGTGCCTAACCCGCAGCACCTTGGGGATTGCCACTTGGTGGGGGGAAAGTCCATTATTCTTTCTATATTTCCATACATTTTTCAAACCCCTTCATAGAGGAGCTGGGTGGTATGGTGATTGTGTGTGGGGCTGTGATCCCCGTGGCCGGCAGTGTGAAGCCATCGCATCTCTGCAGGAAAAGGCTGGACTTTCTACTCTCCTTACTGAGTATAGGTTTGGAACCCCACAGAGGGCCACGGAGAGTCAGCATTGACTCGATGGCAGTGACTTGGTCCTGGTTCTCATAGAGATAGAGATAAATATTAAATCACAGTTTTTTTCTTTAGTACTATTCTTTGTCATGGCTAGCTGTACTATACACAGCTTCTTTTGTTTCTTCAACTTCAGTCTCAGGGCCTTTGCACTTGGTTGACCTACAATTTTTACCCATCCCAATTTGCTTCTTTTACTCCAGATCTCAAACAAAGCAGGAGCTCTGGAGAGAAAAATATCTCTGATTTCAGAGAAGAGATTCTGTGCTCTCCTGTGAACTCAGACCGCTTGTCAGACATCAGCATGTTATATTGGGTAGCCCTGGTGGCACCGCAGTTAATGCGAATGTGCCAAAACCTCAAAGGTTAGGGGTACGTACTCGGCCACTTGGGAAAGAGTAGAAACCCAGGGGCGGGGAGGAGGGCACTTCTAGCCTGACCTGTAGGCAAAGCAGGGTGATCTGCATCTGAGGCAATCTCTCAATGGATCCTCGCCTTCATTTAAAGATGAATGGACATTTCCTCTTGTCTGGCTCCCTGTCATACCTGTGGCCCCTCAGAATGCCATTCTGCACCTTACCCCATACGCGCTTGCCTTGTGCCCAGGTAGAAATGTGTCCTTCTGCCCTTCTGTCACTTCCACCATGCTTGTAGAGGGACACTGAGCTAGACCAGGGTAACAGCAAATCCCCAGAGCCCCTCCCTTCATGTGGCTATCTGGGCTTGTAGCATATGCTCATACCTTAGACACACCTCTACCTATAGCAGTAGTTCTCAAATCTTCCTAATGCTGCAGTCCTTTAATACAGTTCCTCATGTTGTGGTGAAATACTCCCCCCCACCCAGCATAAAATGATTTTAATTGCTACTTCATAGCTGTAATTTTGCTACTGTTATACTGTTTGACCCCTGTGAAAGGGTTGTTCAGTCCAGAGGGGTCACGACCCACAGGTTAAGAACCACTGACCTCTAGGTTCGGTACCACTTGCCACTGGATCGAGGGCGTGCTGAATAACTCAGAATGTTCTCTTCTTAAGTTCTCACTTTAATCACTCTTTGCAAAGATCTATCTAAGTCTATGTGGACTTGAATGTGGATATAAATTTGGTGACTACCATTCAGCTCCTGATAGAATGGTTTCGATAAGATCATAAGAGAGTATGATCTATGTAGGTGGTACACAGAATAGGGTAGGATTTAGGATAGAAACTGCTCTTGATTGGTCCCTGTCAGAGAACCAGGGAGAATATGATTGACTTGATGGGTTGGGCAGATGCTGAGATTTTGGAAGCAAAAAGAAAGAGTGGCTTCTTTCAGGAGAAGATATGGGCGTGAAACTACGAAGCATAATCTTACAACTAACTTGTGTGAGAAACGAAGGATGGATTTCTTGGTTCTCCATATGAGGCGCTTTTTCAACCATGAATGTTTTCAGAGAAAAGCCATCCACAAATGGCTGTAAGTATCATGCTGTGCTTCTTGCTGGAAACGTACCAATTTCTTCATAATGACCAACAATGCATTCTTCTATCTTAAAGCCCTGGAGCCATGATGCTATAGTGATGACACAAGGTCAGCAGTTCAAATCCACCAGCCCCTCTACAGCACAAAGACACAGTTTGCTGCTCCTAGAAAGAGTTTCAATCTTGGAAACGCACAGGAGCACTTCTGCCCCGCTCCGGAGGGTGCTCGGAGTTGGCGGTAACTGATAGGCAGTGAGTTTGGTTTTGAGTTTTATTTTAAGACATCTCTAAAAGGACCAAGATATGTAGTATCCAGTACATTAAGTTGGCATTGCTCTGTTAGTTGTACTGTACTAACAAAGTATTAGCACTAAGAGGTTACCCAGAGTTAGTAAGTAAGCCAACCCCGACAGATTACCATTGAGTTGATTCTGATTCACTGTGAGCCTATCGGAGAGAGAAGAAAGCCCTTGAGTCCCTGGTGCCGTAGACCACCCGTCATGGTGCAACCAGTGGCTTCCTACTCCTGACCTTTCAGTGCACGGCTAAGCTGCCTTCATCAGTGCTCAGTTAGTTAGTATTGGAGATAAGTTTTACTCACCTATTTTCATTCTTTCAAACCAGACTAGGAGAGAGAATTACGTAGCCCTTATATTTAGCACTTGTCTTCCAAATGTTCACTTGTTGAATATATGACTTAATTGTCACAAAAACTCAGGAAAGCAAAGAGCCAGTAGCATACTTACTCACATTTTATAGAAAGCCTTAGTCAAAGTTACATGATACCGAGACTAGTGAAAACCTATGTAGCCACTCACCCGATGTGGGAGTGCATTTTTCCCTCCCGGTAAAGTGATCAATTGGGGTTGTGGCATACCAATAAGGCCTAAGAGGCGAAGTACAATGAAGGGTGTCCTTATATACAAATAATTCATTAGTCAAGGAACTGCAGCTAAATTTACTCAGGACCAGGATCTAGACTGAACATTTATAAACTTGTAAATATAAATAAACACAAGAAAAATATTTTGTAACTCGAGAGATTAAAAACATCAAACAGGTAGAACGCCTGTTAGGAGAGTGTCTGAAAGTAGTAGAGGCAGGGGGACACGTCCCAGTCGTGCATCAGCATGTGGTGGTGAGGGCTCGTCAAGTCCGTTCTCTCTCGTGGTGGTCTTTTGCGAAACAGAAGGGAACACTTGCCCGGTCCTCGGGCAACCTAGTTGTTTTGCTTCACTCCTTGTTACAACTACTGTGTCCATGTATGTCCTACTGTGTCCATGGACAGTCCGTAACCACCACCACCCTGCCCTGATAATCTTCTATTTTGCTAAACATGATGTCCTTTTGCAAGGACTGGTAACATGTTCAAAAATCATGAGATGAAGTCCTTTTACACTTCTGTGGAGCATTTTGGCTGAACTTCTTTCAAGACAGAAGGAAAAAAAAATTTGTCTTTTACCTTCCAGAATCAGAAGTTAGTTGAACAGATGCTGATTTTGTTTAAGCAAAATGACTAAATAACATACTGAGTCTCTATTTTTTAATGCATAAATCTAATGTCTCATAAATCTAATGACAGCATCTAATGTCCCACCATTTTGAAAGATGAATTCGCTTAATCTCATTCCTGTATTTTCCCCACACTCAATTTTCACTGCATCTAATTATCATAAAAATTTTAAAGATGAACTTTTAAACTTTCCTTTGTTTTCCCATTTCATCATTTATTTAGATGTTTAAGCTCTTACAGCTAGGTTTTTATAAGCTGGTGAACACTGAACAATTATTTCTCCCACAGAACTATAACCACACATTCCCAAACAGTGTAAATATATGACTGAACTAACATTGATACATGTCACCATTATGTCGCTTATAAAACAAATGAGCTAGTACCCAAATTTTAAGTTACACAGCTCAAAAGACAGGAAAAAGTAGAGTTTGCTCAATTCATCAGCAGAAATCTTTATTTATTTATTTATTTTGCAAGATATTGAAAAAACGGGGGGGGGGGGGAGGAAATCACACTTCAAGTAAAAATTGGTAAGCAGCATTCGATTGATATGAAGACAGTTTCAGAGATTTCTAGCACCTTGAATTCTTTTAGCTGTAACAAAACAAAACCTCTCTGCCTTACATAAATATTTAATAAGTTAAAGAGCATATTCTATGTGATGTGCACAAGATAAAGACAACATTTTACTAGAAAGATTTGATAGCCCCCTCCTGTTCTTTTTTAGGCCCGCCCTTATAGGCTGCTTCTAAAGTGCAAATATATTAAATTGACTGTGAGGCTTCTTTTTTGTTTGGAGACAGTAAAGGCACGTGTTTCTGTACAATGTAGTTTGTTTTCAAAATGAAGGTTTTCCATGAAAACACACAATGATAATTTTTTTTTGGTGGGCATCACTGCCTCTGGTGGTTGTTGGCGCTACTCAGTGCCGCTCCTGAGAGCTGCCGCTGGATTTGAACCTCCAAGCCCACGGGCTGCAGTTCTGCACTCAACCACTTATGCCACTGGGGCTCAGCCCAGCACACAATGATATTAAAGACAGTAATGACACTGTAAAACTTGGAACCAATTAAAAAAAAAAACCCAGTGATTGTGTAAACCTCATGAATCTGGCATGAATGTAGGAGATATAAACAGAAATTGAAATGGCAAATAACCATGATAGGTGTTACTTTCAATATTTGGAATGGCTGAAAGAATAAACCTTATAAAGTCTAGACTGTTCATAGTTCCTGGGATTTTTTTTCCTTAGTACTATATGATCCTAAAGATACACAAATATTGTGTTGGGTATTTTGGCACCTAATCTCACCTACTCTCGCTTTCTTGTATGTTGATAAGATGTTCACATGGGAATAGGTTTAATGCCATACTGCATGATTTCAGGGCAGGGCAATTGGTACAGATAATAAGCACAATTTAAAATGTTGAATAGTAAGACACTTTTGCAAAGTGTCCAGATAGGTTGATCTTAATCCAAACACGAAGATTACAAATTCTGTCACATCTAGCCTGGTAAAATTTCAATACTCTATGAGAGCTTTATTAGATTTATTCACCATGCTAATGTGTTGGTAAATATGCATGATAAATTAGGTCCCATCTCAAGCCCCACTTCCAAGGCCAAACCCTTAGGCACCCAGCAGAGATGGTTGCAGTGCTGATGGCAGGGGCACCAGGTTCCAGCATGCAGGGAGTAGCTCGGAAGAGGAACTTTTGAATTTTCTGGTGCTGCCTTTTAAAGCCTGTGTCTTTCTTAGTCTACCAACTTCGTGTGGACTGAAAAGAAATTTGTGCAGCATTAGTCATAATAGTGTCTGTCTGTAGATGAACGAGTAAACAAAATGTAGTCCATGAGGGGGCTTCAAATGTTGTGGGAAAATGGCATTATCTTTCTGTCCCATTTTCCTTTGAAATTTGTGAAGCCCCTTCATTTGCATTGGAGTGCAGGGAGGAACATTGCTCTTAAGTTAGTTCTGACTCCCCTAGGACAGCATAGAACTGCCTCAGCGGGTTTTCTAGGTGGTAATATTTATTTTCATACATATTGACTGCCAGAGCTTTCTGTTGTGACTAGTGAGTTTGAACCACTGACCTTTTTGGTCAGCTGTCAAGTGACAAGACCATGTGCCCCCTAGTGTTTCCTATACACTTGCAAGCAAATATTGTTCCACTTGATTCTGGTACATACCATGTACCTTGGAAACTTCATGAAAGTAGGCACCATTCATGCATGGACACATATTTTATGATGTCAACAATGTGAAACATCTATGCAAATCCCCTGCTACAAAAGATCTGTGTGGTTACTGGGGTTTGAAGAAAGGGGTGCATGATGGGGAGGTTTAGAAGAAAAAGTTTCAAATACCACCAACAAGTTTTGCAATGTAATATCCCTAATACAGATCAAATTAAGTGTACCATGATTTGGTGTAGCTTATAGGAGCATTGGTGACATCAGCTACTCCCATCGGCGAAAGGCAGGGTGCAATGGGTTGCTGTCTCAGAAACTCACCTGTCCTATAGGCAGAGAATTTGTTTTGTTTTATGGAATAAAAGAAGAGCAGTGGTGGTGTTTTTAGGTAAGCATTGGACTGCTAACTGAAAGGTTAGCACTCTGTGAGACAAAGAAGAGGCTGGCTGTTTCCATAAAAATGTACAAACCCTCAGAAACCCTATACAGAGTTTGAATCGACTTGGTGGTAGTATCATTTTTGTTTTTTATATTGTGATCAGAAAAGAAGCCAACTGACATATTCTTGAAATATTCTACAAGGAACAATACAGAATTCATTATTTATAAGGATATATATAAAATATCTCCTCCATAGTTTCAAACATCCTTCATGACTCTACACTGAAAAATACAAACACATGTAGCAACATGGGAGATATTGTACTACTTTTCAGAATCAATCTGTAAAGCATAGAAGATGATTATTTTTAATAGAACTGACCACAAATATCTTAAACCTTGTCAGTTTTTAAAATCTGGTAGAGATGGGGGTAAATGAGTGAAGATTCCATGAAAGGAAATAAATAGAGTGTGGATTTTTTCATCTTATATAATTGCATGTTAGCTAAGGATACTGAAGACAATTAGTGAATCAAGGAACAGGTTCAAATTAAGAAAGTTTCCTGTAGAAAAGTATATAAATTTATTTAGTAGAGGCAGTTATTTAGGAAATGGTTTGCTTCTTTTAAGTAGGGCGTTTATTTCATGTAATTTTTTTTTCCTTAATAGCATTTTTTTTTTGGGGGGGGGCATCACTGCTCTCCGGTGGTGGGAGTAGGAGGCCCAGCCCCACTGCTGGAATTGAACCTCCGTCCCAGTGGGCCGCAGTCCCACGCACAACCACTACGCCACCGGGGCTCAGCCCCCTTAATAGCATTTTTAAAGTCTGCTGTTGAGACTTTCAGAAAAAAGGGGGGCGGGGAGACATACTTCCTGTTTAAACCTGCTGCCCTTGAATTCAAGGGCAACTTATGAATTGTTATTATTTTGTCATATTATACATAGTGGCCCCGCAGAGCAGTGGTTCTCAGCCTTCCTGCTGTCGCAACTTTTCGTAAAGGTCCTCATGTTGTTGTGACCTCAAAACATAAAATTATTTTCATTGCTGCTTCATAACTGTATTTTTTCTACTGATATGAATCAGGGTACCTCGATGAAAGGATGGTTCAACCCCAGGTTGAGAACCATTGCTACGGAGGGTTCCAAGGCTGTAAATTTTTATCGGAGCATATAGCCTCATCTTTCTCCCAAGGGCTCTGGTGGGTGGTGGTGCCACCACCCTTGTAGGTAGTCGCCCAACACTTCCTAAAGGAACCCACCAGCTGCTCCCCAGGAAAAAGATGACAGTGTCTGCTATGCTAAGAGTTAAAGTCTCAGAAACCCAAGGGGCATTTTCTGTCTGCACTGTAGGGTTGATATGGATCAGAATAAACTCATTAACAATGGGTCAAGGGGTAAAAACTATTTCTACACTACTGCAAGTAATATCATTAAGTTAATAATGTTTCTTATGTTATCCGTGTATTATCTTAGAATAGAGGAAATGCCACATAAGGCTCAGAACCACTAACAAAATAAATACAATATTTTTGAACTGTAAGTACACCTAATACTATCACAGTAGCTGTTTATAGTTAGAGATCATCTTTCACTAAAAAAATGAGCATCTTCTGAATTAATATACTTAAATAATAGCCTGCCTATAGTAGATATTCAATAAATGGCTCTCTCTCTCTCTCTCTCTCTCTCTCTCTCTCTCTCTCTCTCTCTCTCTCTTTTTGTGTGGCATAACTGCCCTGGTGGGAGTAGGAAGCCCAGCCTTGCTCCTGAAGAACTGCTGCTGGATTTGAACCATCAACCCCCTGAGCTGCAGTCCTGCACTCAACCACTACTACACCACCGGGGCTCAGCCTATCAATGGTTCTCTTAAGAGATTTAACTTTAAAAAAAAATCATTTTATTAGGGTCTCACACAACTCTTATCACAATCTATCTATACATCCCAGTAAAATGATTTTATGTACATTTGTACATTTTTTTGTCATCATCATTCTCAAAACATTTGCTTTTTATTTAAGTCCTTGGTATTAGCTACTCATTTTCCCCCTCCCACCCTGCTATCACTTCCCTCATGAACCCTTGAGAATTTATGAATTGTTATTATTTTGTCATATTATACACTTTTCCATGTGTCCACTCAACTACGTGTCTGTTTTTCGTACCCCAGGAAGGAGGTTATATGTAGATCTCTATAATTGGTTTCCCCTTCCTACTCTACGCCCCCGCCACCCTCCCTGTATCGCCCACCACTGATCCTGAAGGGATCATCTGTCCCAATTCCCCATGTTTCCTGTTCCTATCTGTACCAGTGTACATCCTCTGGTCTAGCTGGATTTGTAAGGTAGAATTCAGATCATGATAGTCGTGTGGTGGGGAGGAAGCATTTAAAGACTAAAGGAAAGTTGCATATTTCATCATTGCTACACTGCACCCTGATTGGCTTGTCTCCTCCCCAGGATCCTTCTGCAAGGATCCCCTGCAGATGTATTTTGTGCCCCCAATCTGTACTCCCCCTCATTTATAATGATAATTTTTAGTTTTTTGATGCCTGATACCTGATCCTTTCGACATCTCATGGTCACACAGGCTGGCTTCTTCCATGTGGGCTTTGTTGCTTCTCAGCTAGATGCCCACATGTTTACCTTCAAACCTTTAAGACCCCAGACACTGTATCTTTTGATAGCTGGGCACCGTTATCTTTCTTCACCACTTTTGTTTCTGCACACATTTATCTTCAGTGATTGTGTTAGGAAGGTGAGCATCATGGAATGCCAATTTAATAGAACAAAATGTTCTTGCATTAGAAGTGTCTGAGTGGAGGCCCAATGTCCATCTGCTGCCTTTATACTAACTCTATAAATATGTGTAGCTTGATCTCTTTCCTCATCATCATATATAAATTTATTTACCTATGTACATGTCCTTTGCCTCTCAGTTCTTTCTTCTATTTCCTTTTCCTTTCCTTTTGTCCCACTATCTTGCTTAGCCTGGGTTTCAGTTATTTCTCTCTGTTACATTACTCTCAATCCCTATTAGGCCTCTCACATGCACTTTGTCACCAATTTTTGGATCACTTGTTCCCTTGTCCCTGGGTTGGTCAGCACCACCTCCTTTCCACCACCCCCACTTACCCATGCCCCTCCCAACATTGGTCCCATTGTTTTCTCCTGCAGACTGTTCATCTAGCCTATCTTATCTAGATAGACTTGCAGAGATAATAATATGTACAAAAAAACGATATCTTAAGATGAAGTGACAAAACAAAATGATGACAACAAAAAAACCAATGCTCAGAAAAAAATATATAAATAAGTAAAATAGATAATAATAAAAAAGAAAAAGTAGTTGAATACCTGCTCATTGACCTCCAGGAGTGTCCCCCAGTTGAGTCCAATGGGGTGCCACACCCTGGTCCCCAATTATATCCTTTTACAATATAAGAACTTTATTTAATTTTATTGGTTATTCCTTCTTAATTAGGAGCATAATCTCTGCTATATTGATTTCAAACTCAGGGTTAATATTTTGTGTATCATTTTCTGATTAAAAATGATTAAAACATATGAGAGATCTACAAAAAGTTAGTAGGAAGATAGAATTAAAAGATAGAACTTTTTTTCCATGAATTTTTTGAAACTTCCTCATATATAAAAGTTACATTTTTGCTTGATAGTTTCCCTCTTTATATAGTTCTGATTCTCTGAATGGCACTTGTTATAGGTGCATCTTAGTAATCTATGTGCCACAGAATGAACACTGCTTGGCCTGTACTCTTCTGGTCATTGCTTTGTTTGGGCCCATTGTTGCAGCCCCTGTGCCATTCCCGTTCCTCCATGTTACCAAGGATGATGTCATCCTTTATTAATCTCCATATAACAGTGACCTAAATTGTTTAGAACACCAGACTGAAAGCTTTGTTTGAATATAAAATTCCTCCACACTTGGCAGGCATTTAAGTTATTTATTTGACTCTACTATTTACAGGGGGAAAAAGTAACTTCTTTTGGTAAAGTATGAGCTCCAGAAAGGCAAATGCTATTTCAATCAGGGATATGGATTTAAAACTTCCTTACCTTAAATTCATTCTATGTCTTAGATATGTTCCTTAAAGATTAATGTAAACCCCAAATGTGAAGCGTTTCTTCACTGACCTCCAGTAAAATTTTAGAGTTATTATCATGAGGGGGAAAATCTGGCTCTAACATGTAGTAAAAAATCACACTAAGAATCTGAGACTTTCCCCTTAAAGTAGCATTGACAAATTTTTAAAAAGAATATTTTTATAGAAATGAAAACAATTATACTTGTCTACTTTTTTTCAAAGGGCCCCTGGTGGTATAGTAGGTTAAACATTGGGCTGCTAATAGGAGGGCCTAGCCTGGTCCTGCACCATCCTCTTGGGTGTTTTATCTTGGAACCCATTGTTGTTTCCACCATATCATCCCGTTTCTTTGAGTGTCTTGTTCTTTTTTTGTTGTCCTTCTAAATTACTAAGCATGACATCCTTTTCTGGGGACAGGTCTCCCCTGATAACATATCCAAAATACTTGTACTTACTTCCTGAAAGACAGATGTGTGCATTCTTCCGGCAATCTGTAGTACATTAAGTATTCTTTAACAACACCATAGTTAAAATGCATCAGTATTTCTCTCTTGTTATTCATTGTCCTGCTTTCAAATGCATATGAGGTTATTGAAAATAGTATGACTTGGGACAGGAACACTTTAATCGTTGCCTTTTAATACTTTAAGAGACCTTTTGCAGAAGATTTTCCCTATGCGAGTATCTGTGGAATGAGTGAGCGACAGAGATTCCAGACATTGTCCGCATGCTGCCATCACTGCTGTTAGAGAGTTCTTACCCTGACTGTGCCAGGATAGCCAGGCCACAGCAACAAACCCCAAAGTATTCTAGGCAGCAGGTCAGTATGTCAGAAAATCAAACTAAAAGATTTTGAGGGCTGAGCCCCGGTGGCGTAGTGGGTGTGCGCGGGACTGCGGCCCACTGAGATGGAGGTTCAATTCCCGCTCATAGGAGCAAAGGCTGGGCCTCCTACTCCCACCACCAGGGCAGTGATACCTAAAAAAAAAACAACATAAAAAAAGATTTTGAAAAAGGAAAAAGTCTGGTACGCTGGCACGGCATTCTAGCAAATAGAATTTGTTAAACTGACTTCATTTCTTCCTTCACTTTGCCATGGGAATTCTGATTAACCAACATGTCTTTTTTCTAAGATAGTGTCCCAGAATTTAGAAGGAAAAAAAATCTTCATATTAGGGATACACTGCGCATTTTACATGACAAGTTAGTAAAAATATTAGGTGTTAAAGGTATTACCTTTGTTAATCCAAGGGAATTGTGTGTGTATATCTGTTTATGTACTCTTCTGCCCCCCTCCCTCTGGCCTGTGCTCCTATCCCCCCTTCTAGTGAATGCTGTACTTATTTAGTGCTTGTGAAACGTCACTGTGGAGTTTAGTGGTGGAACTGGCTGGTTGACTAAAAGGATGACATTCCACGAGACAGCTGCTGTGAAGCTCTGCTTCTTACCGTGGTTTTGAGGGTGACCCAGACATTGAGCTTCCACCTTCTCCCTTTTCTACTGCTTCAGCAGCAAACATGCCAATTAAGTTGGTGTTTTTTGTGTGTGTATGTGTGAGGAAGTCTGACAACTCGACGCAGACCATAAATTCATTTGTTTCATACAGCTCAGCAGATAGTAGCTACTTCTATTGCCACCACACTGTCCCAGTTTAAATATGGGACCTACCACTAAAAAGAGGGCTCTGAATTCTTTAAGGAAGCTTCCAAATTGAATCTGGGGTTCTCTTATTTGTGCTTCTTAGGGCATTTTCCTGATTCTTTTTCTGACAGAGTCTTTGAAGAATAATAATTTCCTTTGATGAATTCGTAAACTGATTTTCTTATTCTAAAAAAAATAATTTTTGTAAGTTTTGTAGTTTGAAGCTTAAGCCTGAGTTTTGAGAATAAACTACTTTCACTGATTTGCCAAATAAAAGGGTCTATGTCACAGGATTTTTAAAAATCCTATAAATATTACATTGGTATCAAAATTATCATTTATTAAATGGAAGCAGGCATTTTCTTCAATTAAATCATGCCATTAGGAAGATTTTGTTTCTGATTCAAAAAAGCTCCCAAATGCAGACACATTTTCTACCTGATGACAATGCTTGCAGCGTTCCCAAGTTGTCTGGTCTACTTGAAATGAAGGCATGCAACCTTGTGCCTCATATCCTAAAATGGAGTTGTTGGTTTTAGGGCTACACTACAGATGTGTAACTCGAGCTCTCCTTAGTATCATATGTCAACACCCTCCCCTGTACTTTTTGTCCAGAAGACAACGGGAACCTGGAAATCAGGCTTCCTTCATCCACAGGTTTGGTCAGCTCTTCCTTAGCATAGGAGGGGTCACATGCAGGCACTTGGAAACAACAGAGCACCTTCTCTGGCCTACTTGCAAGCCGCCCCCCCACCCCCCACTTCAGCATTGTTCCTATGTTCACGAGCATCTCACAATATTTCTTATCCCTTGCTCCCATTTTTGACCCACTGACCTAAGAATCAAGAAAATGTCATGTCCGTGCCAACTAATTAGTGCACCCAGAGAGCCTTTGCATCTGGCCTTTCAACCCCGTGGAGGTGGGAGCACAAGCTGTCACTCGGATCATACAGGGAAAAGGAACCCTTACTGCCTTTCCCTAGTTTTACATATGGCCCAGTAAGCCCAGCTGAGACTAAAGATGAATATGCAGGTTAGGACGAAATTAACCTAAGATGCACGGCTGTTTGCATGTTCGTCTTACAGATAACAGTACTGCCATCATTGAAAAAACGACCACCACGGGATACTCATGTGCTTGAATTTTTTTTCCCAGATCATGTCTGTCCCCTAACATTTTTATTGTTCTCATTAAGTGAAGTCCTCATTTGGTGAAGTACAAATTTTAAATGAGGGACATTTGACTAAAAAGTTACAGAGCTTTGTAATCTTTCCCATTGCTTTTGGACAACGGTGCTGAGAACACTGCAGTTTGTTAGGGAGCATTTGGTTCGACTGCTCATTAATCAGGCCTGTTGGGCCAGGGTCTCCTGAGCCTCCTGGGTTTGGGGGGGGATCAGCTACTGTAATTAAAGGGATGAAATATATCATGGTCACAAACTTACCACATCAGACAATTGAGGGTTTTAAACTGGTGGAATTAATCTTTTACATTTTTCCCCCTTAGGTGTTTAAGATAGAAGTGCTAATGAATGGAAGAAAACATTTTGTTGAAAAGAGGTACAGTGAATTCCATGCCTTACACAAAAAGGTAATTATCTGTTTTCTTTTTCTGTATATAGTGACTGAGATAACCTTTAGACAGCTTTCTTTTTTCCTATGACATTTCTTGGAATAGTATTAGTATCTTCTTTGTCATGATGGTCACTTTGGGTTTCAAGTTTGTCTTTTAAAGGTATGTTTTCTGGTTAAGTAGATTTTGTTTTGGGAACTTTTGCATAAAAGTATGTCAGACATGAGACTAGAAGCTATTTGCGGTGTACCACATTGGATGTTGTAGGTCCGGAAAGAATAAAGTGACCCAGGTCTTGTTGTCCAACTATGAAATACATGAAATGTTTTTACCAGGAAAGGAGATGAATGATTATTTTACAGGAACAACTTTTTCAAACTCAACTTATGTACTTAAGAAAGATAATACATGTGTGCACACTTGTTTCAGGATTGGTTTTGACTCTTAACCGGTCATTTCACAAGGCTGAGATTACAGTTCTAGGATCATTTTAATTAATAATCTTAGAGAAAAGGAACAGGAATGCAGAATGACAATCTGAGCACTTCAGGGGAAATTGTCAGTGAGAAAGGACCATTGTGAATGCATTTCATTTTCTACCACACTTTAGCTTTTTGTTTTCTCTGCGTTGTTTTTGGAGTGCTCCTCAAGTGTTGCTACGAGGCTGAATTTATCTGAAGGCTATCAGACTAACTAGGAATAGATATAATAAAACAAAAATCCTCACAGCAGGACCAACCCACAGCATTGTGATACAAGTTGTCAAAGCTTTCATTGCTCTCGGATCCACAATCCAACATTTGGGGAAAGAAGCCAACCAGTCCAACTGCATATTGCATTAGGCAAATCTGTTGCAAAAGACTTAGCCATATTTTTCAGACCATAAGGTACACCTGACTCTAAGGCACACAAGAAAAAAAAATATTCTGAACCAAATGGTACCAGTATACTAAAATGTTCTGGGGTTCCACACCTTTGGGCCATAAGACTCACCCTGGTTTCTTCCCCACTTTTGGGGAGAAAAGTGCATCATCTGGTCTGAAAACAGTACTTAATGCTTTGAAGAGCAAAGATGTCACTTTGAAGAATAAAGTACATTTGAAGAAAAAGGAACAACTGGCCCAAGCTATGGAAGACTGAAGAAGAATAGATGCATTTGAATTATGGTTTTGGAGAAGAATGTTGAGTAGATCATGGACTGTCAGAAGAATGAACAAATCTGTTCTAGAAGAAGTGCAGCTGGACTGCTCCTTAGAAGAGGGATTGTGACGACTTTGTCTCACGTACTTTGGACCCGCTGTTGGAGAGCCTCATGCTGGAGGAGGCCGTCATTCCTGGGAGAGAGTCACAGATAAAAGGGAAGGCCCTGGAAAAGATGGATTAGCAAAATGCTCCGACAAAGGGCTCAAAACTAGCCATGGTGAAGACGGTGTAGGACCCTGCAGTATTTCGTTCTGTTTTATATGAAAATTGTGTGTTCGACCGCATCTAAGAGCAGCTTAACTCGCACTACCTCATGAGATTGCCCAGAACACTCTTGTTTGACTCAGTCTTGCTATTTGCTCCTTTCACGTACAAATGTACATCATGTCTAAAATAATTCAATCTTCCACTTTCTTTGTGAGGAAAAAAGTAAAATGGAAAGATACCAAGCAGGTTAAGTAATTGTCTTAGTTATGTAAAGCCACTGGCTCTAGCATAAAGGTCACAGTGGGCTGCTTTAAGAAACAGAAATTCATTTTTTCACAGTTTAGAGGGCTAGGAGGCTGAATTTCGGGTGCAGGCTGTAAGGAAAGGCCTTCTTTCTCTCCCAGCTCTTCTAGAAGGTCCTTGTCCCTTTTGAGCGGCTTGTCCTGACTTATCTTCCTGTGATTTGGTGTCTCTCTTCCCTGTCGCGCGCTCGCTCTCTCTCTCTCTCTCTCTCTCTCTCTCTCTCTCTCTCTCTCTCTCGTCCTGCTTGCTTCTTTACTCTCTTTTATATCTCAAAGGAGAGTATCTTAAAACACACCCTGCACTCACGCTATCTCATTAGCATGACAAAGCAACAAACTGCCAAGAATTTACAGCACATGTATTTTTAGGCAGATGCAATTTAATCTTCAACAGTACATTAAGAAAGATGGTAATTCTTTTAATATTGTTTTTCATAAGGATGGAAAAATACATTTTCTAACCATTGTTTTTCCAATTGGATTATAACCATCCCCAACGTTCTGGAAGATTTCAGTGTGTCCTTGATGTGGTAGTTTTCTTAGTCTGTATTCAGCGTTCTTTAGCATTTTTTTTTTCTATTAAAGGTTTTACATTTTATTTGGTCAGGAGACTGGAGAATTGAGTAAACATTTTCTTTTAAAGGGGAGACCTAAGTTAGGTCCATGGCTTTCTATCAGACTGGCAGTAAAATTGTATTGTCTGGACTTACTTCCGAAAGCAAAAGCTCAAGTATAGCCCCTTCCCCCCTCCACCCACCCAGGTGCCACCACTGTTACAGCCTAGCGAACAAGAGGACAAACAGTGCCTGAGTCCCGCTTGCGCCATGTGCGACTCATAGAGTCCCTCATTTGTTTGTGGAAGAAACATGGATTCTAGAGAGGTTGCTGCTGTCTACCAGCAATTCTATTCAAGCCGGAGCTCCACCCCCCTTCTCCGCCTGTGGTGACCTGGGGCTGAACTTGGCAGTCTGTCATGTGGAAGCCCTTCTTCCTAACTCCTAGGTCAGCACCCAGCATACAGTGACCCCCCAACACAGCCCAGCTGTTCTCCCCAGGAGGCACCGCTGGGTGAGTGCCAATTAGGCACACCCTCAGCCAAAGGCTGTTTGTGCTTCTTAATAGTGTGGGGTCTTCCCATGCAATTCTCAAGCACAGTTTACCTTACATACTCGAGTATTAGCCGACTCAACTATCAGCTGATGCACCTAATTTTACTACAAGAACTGCATTGAAAAATGTGCTGAAAAACTTGACTGATCCTCTAGTACATAAGGTATTTTCTTCTGCAAAAGAGGACGACCCTCTACAGTGTTGATAGGCAGTTCATAGATACTCAAGATATTCAAGGCAGCTCTTGTTCAGTTTCCTAGTTAGGTTAGGTTCACTCTCCTTTACCATTTCTGCATTCTGACAGTAGATTATTATTTTCATGACTGACATTCTAGACTTAATGTAGTCTCAGTTCTCTCAATTTTACATTTTTTCACCTGCATTGTTAAATTATTTAAAATATATTATAAGAAAAAACAAAACAACTCACTGCCATTATTTGATGCCAACTCAGAGATTAAAACAATCATGTGGAACAGTTTTAGTTGGGCCGCAGTGTCTGATCTTATGTATCGTACTGGGAAGAAGTCTCCTTTTCTTACCGTTGTGTAATTGACTTCAGAGCATCGGGTAACTAGCTGCCTTGATTATAGCATTACATGTTAAGAAGGATTGAAGTGTGTACTAAATCTATAGAGTGTACAAACCTTATGATTCCTGCTACCATTTTGTAACCTTATTCTGGACTATCATTCTTCATATTTGAACTTTTTGATTTGCCTTCAATGTTACATATTTACATTTCTCTTTAAATGCAATTAAATATAGGCTCATTAAACTTTCTTGAAATTCTAAACTTTTTGTACAGTATATCTAATTTGTTCCCTTAATAGTTTTGCATCTTGTTTGTCCTTGTTAAAAGTGGTAACAAATGTCCTCGGTAGCAAATGTTTTGCACCTTTAGACAGATAAATGAACATCTATACTGACATATTAGATAACTAAATATCAGACAGGTAAACGCATGGCTCTTGTTCGTGTGCTGCAGACACACAAAACGCTCTGGGTGATTGCCGAGCTATTTGGGGGCAGAAACAAAAATTCTTGCTCAATGGAGCTGTTCTTTGGTTGTCTGGAGAAAGTCCTTGATGATTGTTATTTATCCCAAATGTTTATCTGTTTATATTTAAGTATGAGAACAATATCGTAATCATTTATATTTCTTAAATTTTTGTTTTTTGGAAAAAAGGTTTAAAAATTAAAGGATGTTGCTTTCCCTGTGTATGCATTTTTCTTTAATTAATTTTATTATAAAGTGTAACCATATTGAAAGTTGAACCTTACAGAGAATTTTGGGGGAACATGTTACCTAAAACATTTTACTCTTCTAATACCTCTGCTATTTCTTCTCTTTCTTTGCTCAACATGGAATATGGTTTTTTTCTCCCCCTCTGTCCCGACACATTGAATATGTTTACAAATATCTATCAGTATGTATATTTGTATATATTGACTTATTGCCATTTTTAATGGATATTTAAAAAGTTTGCTCAGGAGTTGAGTAATCCCTTTTTTGAATTGTCTACGAATATGTTTTCTCATTTATCTGCTGGGGTCTCTATTGTTTTTAGTATATGTGCTGCTGAAATGAGCACTCGCTATTTTTTTTTACCTTAGCCTGTGTAGCCTGTTTAAGGAATAAAATGCTATCCCTTGATGAAAATGCTTTTCACTGAGGTCTTAAATTTTTTATTTGGATGATTTTTAAAATTTCAACTTGCATACATTAAAAATTGTTTTTTACATTTAAGTTTTTTGTATAGTCTTTATTTTTACCTTTTTTGATTTTTATATGATCAGTTATTTCTTCCAGAGTTGTGAATACTCTTTGATTATATTTTTTGTTAGTTTTTCTATGTTGGTATTTTTCACATTCTGAGCTTTAAATCACCTGACTTAGCAGGGATATATATATATATATATATATATATATCATATATATAGCGCTTACAGCTTTTATAACAGTCCATACATGAATTACTTCAAGTACATTTGTGTATGTTTCCATCATCATTTTCAAAATATTTTCTTTCTACTTGAGTCCTTGGAATCAGCTCTTCTTTTTCCCTTTCCACCCCCACCCTCCCACCTTGATAAATTTTTATTTTCATATCTTACAATGTCCACTGTATCCCTTCACCCACATTTCTGTTGTTCGCCCCTCATGGATGGGGGAGTGCACTTTTGTTGATCATTGTGATCAGTTCCCCCTCTTTCCCCCTTCTCCCCCCACCTGAGCCCTCCCCTCATAGTATAACTACTCCCCTCATTGTTCCTGAGGGGGTCTATTGGTCCTGGATTGTGTGTGTCGAGAGCTGTTATTTGTACCAGGCTACATGTTTCAATCTAGCTGGATTTGTAAGGTAGAACTGGGGTCATGATAGTGGTGGTGGGGGGGGAGCATTAAAGAACTAGAGCAGTGGTTTTCAACCTTCCTAAGGCCGTGACCCTTTAATACAGTTCCTCATGTGTGGTGACCCCCCACACACCACCCTAAAGTTATTTTCCTTGCACTTTCAGCAGACATCCATAATTTTAATATCCGTAGTACTTTGAGTATTCTGATTCTGTAATAATTTTAAAAGTATCTTTTAGTCATACTACCTTTTCCATTCTCCCCTCACAGCAAACAAACAAGAGATTTCCTTAAAGGTTTTAAATCTTAGAGATTTAAAAAGGTAAGAGTACCGTCCACATCCAGAATATCATCAAATCCGATAGATCTATTCTCTAAACTTTTGGAACTGGTACCATTTATTTTTTCATTTTTATGTGTATCATAAAGTAAGCCTATGTTAGCCTTATTCCAATGGTTTCTAATTCTTATCTTCTTATCCATTCTCTGCTGTAGACCAGTTTCCTTAAAGCAGTTTTCTTAAATCTTTTTCCCATTTTCTTACAAAATTTACTAAAGCGGTTCATATTTTGTACCACATCTTGGCTTTGAAGGTCAGTAGTCATTAAAAACAAAACAAAAAACCCTCAAACTCACTGCTATCACGTCAATTCTGACTCAGGACAACACAACAGGGCAGAATAAAACTACCCTGAGTCGCTGAGACTGTACCACTTCATGAGAATAGAAATCCTCATCTTTTTCTAAGGAGTGGCTGGTGGTTTTGAACTACTGACCTCAAGATTAGCAGCCCAATGTATAACCACTATGGCAACAGGCATAAGCCTTCCATTAATTTCTAATGGCTGCTTTAGAAAACTGCCCCCAGCCTCCATGGCTTCATCCTTGTTTAATTTTATCGCTCTGGAAGTCAGACATCTGGAATGGGCCAGCAGGACCACGTTCTTTCTGAATCGTCAGGGTCTGAAGACTCTGTATCCTGGCATTGCCCAGGTACTGGAAGCCGCTTGCTTTCCTTGTTTGTTACTCTTGCTCTTTGCACAATCGGTGTTTGCATTAGTCCAGCCTCGGAAGAGATTTCCCTCCTCTGACTCTGGCACTCTGCCCTCACTCTGCTCATGTCTCTTGTGATGACATGGGGGCCTACGTGGACATGCCAGATAACCCTCCCATCAACAAATGTACCACCTCACCACAGCTTGCAAGGCCTTTTTGCCACCAATGTAATAGATTCACAGCGTTTAGGACATCTTTTTTTTAAAATCCTTTTATTGGGGGCCCTTACATTGCTCAGGACAGGGGCCAACAAACTCTTAAGACCAAAGAGCCAATCCTGCCCCTCCTAAAAACTTTAAAATCACTCACGAGCCTTAAATATGTTTTCCCAAACAATTGAAATCCCTGTGATCTGAAATAGTAACCTTCAAATGTCTTCATTGTAACTTCAGAGCCGCATATGCTCACACTGAAAGAGCCGCTTGTGGCCCGGGAGCCAGTTTGCCACTGTCGTAGGCCATCTTTGAAGGATGATTATTGTGTTTACCACATACCACTTTTAAAGCAGTTTTATTTCTCACTGTTTCCTCTAAGAAAACTTCAGGGACAGCCAAGGCAGTCTCCCTTTCACCCTAAAACATTCGCTGCCTCTCTGCCCTTTCTGTGCTGCCCTGTCTTGTCATCTGATTCCTTCTGCCCAACCAAGACATTACAAGGTCTCCTTCCACGTAGCTTGCTTGCTTTATTCCCTAATCAGTGTTCTCAGAACTCCTGCTTCTTGCAGATTGCCACAAAATCTTCTTTCAGGTGTTTGTAATGTTTAAAAAATATAGTTCATAGTTTTCTCTAAGGTTTTTTTTTTTCACCCCTCCCTCCTCTTCTCTAACTTTTGTCTAACTAGAAGATATCCTTTCTTCTTTCTTTCTTTCTTTCTTTTTTTTTTAAAAAGTAGGGACTATTCCTTGTTTATATCTGCTATACTGTGTTAAGCACCTATTAAATATTAAGTAAGTATTTGGCAAGTGGGATGTTTGGAGTACATCAGGCATGTTTATGAATTACTGGAGGAATGTTTTCTGTTGGAAAGAACAGTTTCTGTGTTGGAATTTAAGTTCACTATGAGTTTGACCTCAGGTTACACTTGTCCTGATTCCTTTGCAGCTCCACTTATGTCAGTCCTAGAGGGAAAAACAAACAAATCCAAAATTAAAAATACACCACATCACTGAAGTGAAAACAAAACCCCACATAGTGTCTGATTGGGGTTTTTGTTTTTAAGAGGCTTAGGGTGCCCTCTGTGGGGGTCAGCTTTAAGGCTGTAACTCTTTCCTCCTGTCTCCAACGCACATGCTCACACCTCTCTGCAGCCAAGTGGCTAACCATTTTGAATGGTGACCCTTGAAATCAGCTCTATCTCTGTAGGCCACAAGTCATGTGTATGCAGAGAAAGCCCTGCCCTGCTTACAGACTGCTGAGCTCCCACTCCCTGCCTGCACAGCTCTTTCTGCTCAGTTCCACCCCCGCTGCACTGTTCCTCATGGTTTCAAGAGAGTATGGTGCAGGTTCATTTTTAAATGAATGGGTTTCATTGTTATTATTACTGATTTTGGACTTAAGTAAAACATTACATTCTCTTTACTTTAATGAAGCACACATTTTAGAAGGCCCAGGGACCTGCAGCCTGGGGTCAGACTGAGAGCACTGCCCTGGACACATTCTCTCTGCAGAAAACCCTGAGGGATTAGGGCTCAGAGTCTGTGTTTCCCCCAGATGTCCCACGACTGTATCAATTCTGTGTTTGCTCTTTATTCTGTCTAATCGTGTTCTGGGAAAACAATCCCATCTATGGACATCAGTGACTATAACCAGTATATATAATGCCAGGTCCGTATGGAATAAGTTCTGTGTAAACTCTTCATCTTCTTCTTTTTAAAAGCATTTGGTTGGTGGCTCTTACAGCTCTTCCAACAATCCATTCATCCATCAATTGGTTTAAATGCATTTGTACATATGTTGCCATCATCACTTTTAAAACATTTTCTTTCTACTAGAGCCTATGGTATCAGCTCATTTTTCCCTCCCTAACCTCCCTCCCTCCCTCATGAATCCTTGATAAATTTTTTTTTAATTCATGTCTCACACAGACTCATGTCTGCCTTCACCCACTTTTCTGTTGTCCATTCCCCTGGGAGGAGGTTAAGTCCATCACTGATCAGTTTCCCCCTTCTCCCCCCCTCCCTCCCCCTGTGTAAACTCTTCTAGCAGTATAAAAGAGGGAAAGAGCTGGTTGTACCAGAAAAGGGGCTTGTGTTTGTGGGTGTCGTGGAATGGGGTAACTGTGTTTGGCTGGACGCAGTCTGGCCCAACAGTTAATCATTGGATGAAGTGGCAGAGGGGTATTTATCTTGTAAGCAGCTGAGCCCTTCTGGAAACATATTGTCTCAGGTTTGTCTCTCCTCATCTCAAGCAATTCATTACTCACCTAGGAGTGCTGTCACGGCCCCAGCAGCCAAGATGACCGCCTTCCACGGTACTCTTGACATACGTAAACAGGAACAATATTTTACTGCTGTGTTGTGGAGATTTTTTTTTTTTTAAAGAGAGCCGGATAATGGAGGTGATTTTCTATTCTGAAACCAAAGAGACATTGTGATCTTATTTTTAAAGGAAGGGTTTGTTGTAAAGTATTATTATTCCATGGAAACATGGTAAGCTTGTTACCACAGACACATTTAGCAGTTTGGATCTTGCTTTTGTTGGAGAAGTCTCCCAAACTACAGAGACGAGATAGGAATATCTGTACCCTTAGAGGAAATCATACCCTCCACCCCTCACTTTCATCGTCAATATCCCTGTGAGTACTGGATCATGCTCACCAAATATATAGACACATATTTCCTATTAAGAAATATGAAACCTCTGTGACCTCACATGGCCCACCAAGTTCACCTCATTGTTCTCCTCCTCATCAGGGGGAACTCGTGGAACACACACACACACACACACACCGCAAGTGCCTGGACGACCCCCCCCCCCCACCAGCCTTGAACACAGGCCGATCACAGGGCTCTGAAACCCTCTTGACGGACCATGCTGTGGGCGCGATGGCCGCACCACCGACTGCACAGGCCTTCTCTCCGCGTGCATGGCGCAGTCTCTTGTCACTTGTGTTTGTTTCCTATCGCAGATAACACACTCACACATGCTTTGTGACATAACACAACACAAACTGATTTTCCTACCGTTTCCACGGACCTGCAGTCTGTGCTAAGTCGTCAGCTGCGGAAATTAAAAATTGTTGGCTGGGACGGGGATCTCAGAGGAGAAGAGGAGCCTTCTGCGATCATCTAAGCCAATTGTTCTCAACCTATAGGTCACAACCCCTTTGGGGGTTATATGACCTTCTCACAGGGGTTGCCCGATTCATAACAGAAAAGTTTCAGTTATGAAGTAGCAGTGAAAATAGTTTTATGATTGGCATGGGGGGGTCACCACAACACGAGGAACTGTGTTAAAGGGTCACGGCATTAGGAAGGTTGAGAACCACTGATCTAGGGAGAGTTTAGTGGGGCTTTTTGAATGGTTCTTTCCAGTTTTGACTACAGGTGGGGAATTTGCATATCTACCCCAGATACTTTGAATCAGAATCTTCCTGTTAACAGGCCCAGATCATTCTTACAGCCACCTGGAGACCCGTCTAGGAGATACTTGGGTATCTTGCTACAAATTTTGATTCTCTCTATCTGGGGTGGAAATGCCACTCCTCCACAGGTGAACTGCGATGGGTCAGCTAGAAAGCCAGAATTCAGCTTCCTTCAGAAATGGGGTGAGCCCTGTGTCTTGCTGCTCCAGAGTAAAGGTGCTTCCAGTCCTGGGTTGTACTCTGGTACTAGTAGGGTGGACATTTCTCTCAACACAGCGGCTTTTTCAGAACCAGCAGTTAGGTAGCAGAGTGTCTTACACAGCCAGTTGATGAACAATTGCACTTTGTTTAGTTTTTGTGCAGAGATTTATGTAGAAAGACTCCCTAACAAAATTTCTTTGATTGATTTGAAAAATTACAAATTGCTTTTCTTTCTTTATAATTTACTTATTGCCACTTGAATTTTTTTAGCAAGATAACTAAGTGTTCCATCTCAAATACCTGATGAGCTACAACAATAGCAACTACCAAAATCATAAAATCCTTACCTTGAAATCTTTGTATATAGGATAATACATAAAGGGTTTGGGTAGAAAATTTTGGTAGTATTTCATTTCTCTATATTATATTTGGAAACAGCACTTTCTTTTATTGGTTCTTCCCCCAAACTACTTCTTTATAATTAAGAGACATATTCTCTGTTTTATATTTTATTTACAGCTTAAGAAGTGTATAAAAACTCCAGAAATCCCTTCTAAACATGTTAGAAACTGGGTCCCAAAAGTCTTGGAACAACGTCGACATGGTTTGGAAACCTATTTACAGGTAAGTCTTAAGAAACTGAAAATAAAACAAAAATTACAGACTGTATCTAGCCAATCTAGTGTCTCGTCTACTGAGGTTTTTGGAGCTTTCATTCCTGAGTCCATAATTATTGAGAGTTGAGGAAAAGCAGTCTCGAGACTTCCGCTTAGTGATATATTTACAAACTCTTCCAGTAGAAGAATGCTAAGAGTTTGTTCTTGGCTTTGGGTGCTTTTTGAAAGGATGGTGCAGGACCGGACAGTGCTTCGTTCTTTCACGCATAAGGTCAGTGTGGGTCAGAACCGACTGGACAGCACTGAGCAATAACAGGAACTTCAGTGGCTGTGATGCAGCTCAACTAATTGTATGCCTCAGTATTTTGTCTCAGAACTGTCAGAGGCGATGGAAGACATATCAAGCAGCTTGAAGATGAAGGACGTTTAAAATTATAGTCGGTTCTTTTAGATTTAAATAAGCTTACCTAAGCTCCTGTATCTCTAGTTAACTTTAATTTCAAAAAGTTATGGGAATCTGGAATGTGAAAATGTAAGTAGAAAGGTAAAAAAATGAGTGGAAGGTCTACCCATGTTTTAAATCCAACTCTGAAGTATCAGGTTCTCTGAGTTTGGAAAAAGAGGTTTGGAGGGGTCCGGGTGACTATTGCTGTCATGGAATTCCAAGAGTAGCATGTGAAGCCAGGCCTGGGAGGGGCAACCCTGTGTTCAGCCCCTGTGCTCACTTGCTCCACTCGAGAGGCTAATGGATGAGAGTGACTGAGGTGAGAATGGCCAGGAAAGGGAACTGGATGGTCTTCGCTGAAGAGGCGCCCACTTTCTGTGATGGTCTGTGCATCTAAGGGGCCTTCCCAGCCAAGAAAAAGGCAGTGCAAACGGTGGTCCTCCTTAGATGTCATCTCATGCTCAGTAGGCTTGACCCTAGTGTGGATTCTGTGGACTCTATGAAGCCAATATAGTATTTCCTCTGCAGAGCTTTTTGTAGCTGAGTCCACAAATATTACAGTTAAGGACAAGCTGTCTCTGTAGACTTGGCCTCAAGGATATATTCCAAGGATCCTCCCAGTAGAAAAATGGTAAGAATCTCTTCCTGGCTTCGGGTGCTTTCAAATGTTGTTCTGGTCTTCACGGTGCTTGGTAGGAAAGCCAGCAAACTGAAGGAATCTGGGAATATCTGTGGTGGGAGGAAGGCGCTCTCCAACTTTTTTCTTCTCCATCAGGCACAATAGCAGATGCAGTACTGCCTTACCCTAAGGGGCAGGGGCTGCAAGGTAATGGGGGTCCAGAGTCACAAGAATGTGGGTGGCCTTGTTCCTTGAGGCTTCTTACATAGAGGCTTCCATAGCTTTGGGCAACACTAAAGAGAAAATTTGAAAAAATAAAACAAGACTTCAGAAATTAAATGCACTGGATAAAAACACAAATTCTCTATAATTAAGCAGAATAAGTAAGCAATGCATCCTTATTTGTAAGTCAGAATTTCCACAGATTCTTGTGTGTCTTGAAAATGCAGTGCTGAAGAAAGCTTTGCACCCCCCTCTCCCCCCGTTTGACAGATGACTTCTATTACCACTCCATGTAAACATGTAAAGTTGTTTGTACGTTGGCTATAAATATGTGCATAACATCAACTGACACAGAGAAGAGTTCACAGTGACACTCAGATTGAGCTTAGAAAGTTTTATTCTCAGAAATAGAGTTTGAAAGCCTTGGCTTAAAGTCTGAGAAGGTTTGACTCTTATTGTGTGTGTAATGGCCAGCTTTTCACTTCATTCCCTGAAGAATTCAAAGGAGCTTCTTTCCTTTTTTTCCCTCATCTGATTCTATTTATAGGCCAAGGGAGCCAGACCTAAGTTGTAAAGTGAGTGCCCATGATGTGTAAATCCCAAATGAAGTGAAAACCCTGGCCCAGCTGCTATTTCATAACTTTGGGAGTTTTAAGTTTCTTGGGAAACAACACAATATTACTGCTTCTTCTGTTCCTTTGTTCACTCTTTAATTCCAGGTAGAATCCTACTGACCATCAGGATCTGTCTCAAGCCTAGTAAGGAGGCTGCATTGCCACTTCTCAGCTAGCAGCATCTTGCAGCTGACCCATCCTACATGAGCCTCTGAGGAAAAAGCCTCTCTCTTGGTCCATGCCGCGAGGGAGATATTCACAGACTCTTAACATCCCCAAAAATAGACCACATGTACTCCAATATAAGCTGACCCGAATATCAGACCAGGCACCTAATTTTACCACAAAAATTGCATTTAAAATGTGCTGAGAAACTCGACTTATACATGAGTCTTATCCGAGTTATGTTCAAAAAGATCCCTAGGGTCTTAGTTTCCCACACACACAAAAAATTCAGGAAGATTAGTTCTCGATAGGGCATTCCTTCTACTTGTTCAAGAAACAAATCCGGCATTTTGGACAATGGGTGATTGTAAATTTCTTAAGCTATCCCACATTGCTATTTTATCTTACAGCAATATAAAAGCCTCCAGTAGGATTTAGGATTTGCCTGAATTTCCAAAATATATTAAAGAACTGGGACCGAACCTTGAGTACCCTAACTTCCAATATAGCTTTCTTCATGACCGGTTGTAGATTTTCTAACCTGGAGAATAAAATTCATCCTTGATAGGCTTTTTGATGTGCAATGTCGTTGTTGGTTGCTGTGGAGTGGACTGGCTCATAGTGACCCTACGTACAAGAGAACAAACATTGCCCAATCCTGCTCCACCGTCGCAATTGTTGGGTTTGAGCTAATGTTTGCAGTCACTGCCTCATGGAGGTCTTCTTCTCTTTCGATGGTCTTCTGCTTTATCAAGCACGATGTTGGTCTGCGGCGTGTCTAAAATACACGAGACAAGTCCTACCATCTGTACTTCTAAGAAGCATTCTGGATATACTTCCTCTAAGACAGAGCTGTTTGTTCTTCTGGCAGTCCTTGTGCTTTTCATATTCTTTGCCAAAACCAGAATTCAATACATCAGTTCTTCTCTGGCATTTCTTATTTATTGTCCAGATTTCCCATGCCTATGAAGGTATTGAAAAATACCACCTATGGGGGCAGGTGCATCGTAGTGCTCAGAATGACATCTTTGTTCTTTAACACGTCAAAGTAGCCTCATTCAGCAGTTTTGCCCAATGCAGTAATAGATCTCATTTGATTACTTGGCTCGTGCTTGAGTGAACACCGTGAATCCAAGTGAAATGAAATGCTTGACAACTTCATTGTTTTCGCTTTTTCATTTGAAAGTAAGCATCGTTCAAGCATTCCCTGCTTTCAGCTACAATTCATCTGATGTCAGCAATGATCATACCACTTGTGCCACATCTCCTTCTAAATCTGGTTGAAATTTCTGCTGGTCCTTCGTGCTGTAAGCCTTTTTAATTTGGCTTCTGCAAAATTTTACCTGAATTTGATATTAATGATACTGGGCCATAATTTTCACATTCGTTGGGATCACCTTTTTTGGAACAGTAACAAACATGGATCTACTCCAGTTGGTTAATCAAGTAACTAGATTTCTTGTCATCCAGATTTCTTGACACAGATTGGAGAGTACTTCCAATGCTGCATCAGTGTATTAAAGCATTTCTTTGGATGTTCCTGGCCAGTTTCTATAACATTGTTTCTCACTAATGCTTTTAGTACAGCTTGGACTGCTTCCTTCAATTCCATCATCAGTCCTTCATCATGTGCTACCTTTTGAAATGGTTGAACGTTAACCAATCCTTTTTGATAGAGAGACTCTTTGTATTCTTTCCTTATTACTTTGATGCATCCTGCATTTTTCAGTATGGAGTGCCTTCAAGAAAAGTGTAATTGAATATGATTATATTTCAATTTACAGTTCAACTGAGTGTCACCTCATGGAATCTTTTCTCAAAGGACCTGGCCTTCCCTTTATTCAAAGGCTGTGAGTCTGTAAAATGACTCAAGCTTGGGAATTGATCTAGGGGCCATGACACACCCTTCCCTTCGTAGGTATAGATAACTACTTGAGAGACAAGTAACTCTTTAAATCTGTGACTTAAATACTTAAAATTGCATAAAAACTGTGAGCTTCTGTTAGAGGTGTGGAATTCATCTGGCAAAACTTTTATAGTGACATTCAAATTGAGTGTCATATTTGAAAGACTAGCTTAAATATAAGAAAAATAAATAGATCTCTTCACAAAATTAATTTTTCCATAAATCTATCTTGATACTTTTACTTTTAGAATTTTTCATTCCTTTGCCAATTCATTAATAATTTGAAAATGACAGGTGAGGAGAGGCCACATTTGTTACTTATTTGCTTATTTCTTCAGTTTGAAAACAAAAACATTCATGTCACTCTTCTAAAATCTATTCATAAATATTTCTTGCTTTTATATGTTGGCATTTCTATCCATTCTAATATGTCTTTTTTTTAATAGAGATGGGATTAAGAGATTTTTAGTGTTATTTTAAAACATAGGAGTCTTTAAATTTGGTTCACTATATTTCAGCGACCTGCTTTATTACTTAATAGAAACTTCTGATCTTAAGGGGGGGGTGGAGTTAAGCATACCAAGTCAAAAACTCACTGCCATTAAGTCGACTGTGACTCATGGAGACCTCACAGGCCAGTGTAGAAGTGCCTCCGTGGGGTTGCCGGGACTGTAACTCTTCACCTTTCTTCTGTGGAGTGACTGGTGGTTTTAAACTGCCAACCTTGTGGGGCATAGCCCAAGACATAACCACTATGCCATCAGGGCTGCCTGTAAACCAGATGGTGCCATAGATAACATATGGCAGCACTATGAGTAGATTTTAATCGATGATCTTACCTTTCCAAAGTCTTCTGTCAGCCTAGAGCAGGCATGAGGGATGTCTGGCCCATGGGCCGCATAAAAACCCCAAATTGTCAATATCGGCTAATAGCTCAGCAAAGGGAAGCAGTTCTGGTCATCACATTCGGGGTGACCTAATTTAATGTTTAGTCAAACATAGAAAGCCAATTTTTAATTTAATAACTTTGTATGACCCATGAATCATGTTCTAAATATCTAATTTTACCTTGGCTTACCAAAAGATGACTTATCCCTGGCCTATAGCAGTCACAAACAAATCCAGACTGACTGACATTGATTCCAACCCCGGATGCCCCTCTAGGACACGGTAGGACTGCCCCTTTGGGTTTATGACCTGCAGATCTGTATAGGAGCAGATAGCCTCATTTGGCTTCCATGGAGTGATTAGTGGGTTCACACTGCTAGGCGTGTGGTTAGCAACTCAGTGTGTGGACCACTATGCCTGCTATTTTTCAGGATTACTTGCCTGGTTATGAAAAAGAAATAAGGAGACATCACAATTTTGTTTTTATTTTTAAAGTCTATTTCCAAACGAATGTCGTTTTTTCTGTGTAAATTTCCTGTTGAATTTGGGTAGATGTAAATTCTAAAAGAAATCAGTGGAAACCCTACCTCTATAGCGTGTCTTAGAATCAACGTGTAGAAGTCACCAAGACAGAATTAAAGTTACTTGGACATTTGAATAACTTGAAACATGGCATTCTGCCTAGTGATCCAAAACCCAGAAAGACAAACCCATTTCCCAAAAGGTTTGCTTTCCACTTCATCTGTTACAAAGTAGAACTTCATTGAACTTTCTTGGGTGTGATCTTTACAGAAATCGATTTCTAGGCCTTTTTTTTTTGAAGTGTCCATGGCTTGATCCAAACCACCAACCTCTAGGTTAGAAGTGAAGTTCACACTGTACTACCCAAGGACCTAATCCACACTGACTCTAATTTTCATTTCCTTGAATTCAGTAGGGAACCCTGCTGGTTGGCATAGTGAGTAAGACAGTGGTCTACTAAACTCAGCGTCAGCAGTTTGAAACTACCAGCTCTTCCATGGAAGAAAGTTGACACTTTCTACTCCCATAAAAATTGACAGGCTTCAAAATCCACAGGGGACATTCTCCTCTGTCCTACCGGGTCACTGTGAGTTGACATTGCCTCATCGATAGTGAGACTTTGAGAATCATCAATTTATTGACTAGGAAGTCAAGTAGCTGTTACTTTTCATGACTTGTTACCTTTTTTCCCTTAAACAGTGCATATTAGAAATACATTTTACTATTTAGGGAATAAGATCATTGCTCCTCTATACAAGTAGAATTAAGTAAAACAAGATCTTTCTGCATGAGTAGATGAAAGTTAGTTGATTATCCAACGAAAGACTTGTACTAACTAAAAACTTTTGTAGTAAATAAAAAGAAAAAAGTTTTGTAGTAGCAACCTTTCCATTTTTAAAATTAGAAATACTAGTAATATATCTATTATTGTAGGTGTTTTTAGCTTGACAATAAAAGCAAGTTAATATTTAATACTGAGCAATAAATATCATACATCCCATAAGCATATACACAGGATCTTTAATAAGTTCATAGAAAAGTTGAATTAGGTGATCATATAGGCTATCCATCTTTCTTCTTACAGTCTTCAATTTCATTAACTCACCTTTGCAACAGGTCGAAAGAGAACAATTGTTTTTTCTTTGATGACTACGCTTCCACTTTTAAGATCCCAGGTGCTACCTGGGATGTAGAACATTATCTTTATAAACTATGTTACAACAAGTGACTTAGTTGTCCCATGAGACTATGGGCCTGAACCCTTATACCCAGTATATCACTCCCACATGAAGTGTTTAGATATGTCTAGGAGGAATTTTTAATTGTGCTTTATTATACACATGAATATATATATACGCAGCACATATAAACATGAATGGGTTTTTTTCAAAAATTCATGGGAAAATGAAATTAAAAGATAGTGTAAATTTTCACCCAATTTCTAAAACCACCTCACATACACATCTACCCACAAAAATACCTTATATGTTTGTGCTTATATGCCCATATGTCTTCACACCCATATAGCTTATAAATGTACTTAAATAACCCCTCATATGCTTTTTGCTTCTTGTTACTGTTGCTGCAAAGTTGAGTAAGTTATAGAATTCCCCCTGGTTGTGCTTTATTCTTGCCTACTGCTTGTTTAAGTTGTGCTAACTTATGTCATCTTGTAGAGTGTCTTTCCCGACACCAATACTACCGTGTCTACTATCCAGTAAGTGACTCTCCTTCCTACCCTTACATCCCTGGGACACATCAAAGAAGGCTGCTTTCTATGTGTACAGCTATTTTCAACTTTTTATAAAAATGACATCATGTAATAATTGACTTGGGTTTGACATGTGTCACTCAGCATAATGTCTTCCAGGTTCATCCATGTTATAAGATGTTCCATACCTTCTTTTCTATTCTTTATTGTTGTGTAGTGCTCATTATATTTATGTACCACTTAGTGAATATTCATTCTCCCATGGATGGACACTTCCGTTATGTCCATCTGTTTCTTTCCTATGGAGAATAGTGTTGCTGTAAATATATGTGTGCTATGCCTGTTCTCGTTACTGCTTTTATATCTTTAAGATAGATGCCTACGAGTGGAATTGGTGGATCACAGGTGTTTTTCTTTCTAACTTAAAAAAATCACTTATTGGAGCTCTTACAGATATTGTAACAATTCATAATTCAATTAAATCAAGCATAATTGTACAGTTGCTGCCACCATCAGTTTCAAAACATTTTCTCCTTTAACTCCTTGATATCAGCTCCCCTTTACCCCCTCCCTCCCCAGACCTAACACCCCAGGAGCCCTTATTGTTATGTTATATAGTATTATTATTATAATAATAATTATTATTATTTTCCATGCCTTATTCTGATCAATACATCCTTTCGCCTGTAATTCTGTTTGTTCATTCCCTTTGATTAGAATTATATAGTCATCATTGCTATCAGTTCCCCCTTCCCCCATCCTCCTTTCTTCGTGTATTCTCAGGAAATCATTACTCCTTTAACTTTCTGAAGGATCATCTATCTTGGCCTTCATGCATCAAACAATCTTAATTATACAAATGAACATACTCATGTCTAACAAGATTAATGAGGTAAAACAAGAACCATCCTACTGAAGAAAGGAAATATTAAAGAACTAGAGGATCATTGTGTGTTCCATCAGTGGTATACTGCACCCTGGACTTAATATCCCTTCTGTGAGGGACTGTCCAATTACCTTACAGGTGCCTTTTGGGATTCCACTACACCCTTGCCCCTTCACACTATTTTTTTTGAAGAAGCATCATATCACTTTCCTTAGTGGTTGTGCCATTTCACAGTCCCACAGGAAATGTTTAAAAATTTAAATCTGCCTACAGCCTTGCCAGCACCTGTTGTTTTCTATTATTCATTTTTTGTTAGTGCCGTTTTTTTTTTTTTACAGGGGTGAGATGGTATCTCTTTGTTGTTCTCTAATGATTGATGGCCACTAGCATTTCATCACATGTTTGTTAGTCACCTGAAATGTCCTTTTTGGGAAACTTCTCATTTGTTCTGTCCATTTTTAAATTGGATTATTTGTCTTCTTATTGTGGAGTTGTTAATGCTTTCTATGTGAAGGACCTTCAAAAATATGTGGAAAAAATGGAATTAAAAGAATGGAATTTTCCCACAAACCTTTTGATGCCGCTTTATATTTCACAATCAGACATTTGTCGGATATGTTTTCCCAAATCTGTAGACTTTTTAAAGTCTTTTGAGTGTGTAAGTAATTTTAGGGGCCCAGTTTTCTTCTATTCATGCATTTTTGTGAGTAATAATGTATCTATATCAAATATTAGGGCTCCTAGTTTTGCCCTTATGCTCTCTTCTAGGAACTTAATTGTTTGAAGATTTAGGTCTTTGATGCATTTTGAATTAATTTTGTATATGGTGTGGGGTGTTGAGCCTGTTTTTATTTTTTTGCAAGTGGACGTTCAGTTTTGCCAACACCATTTGTTAAAGAATGTCTCTTCTCCATTGAGTGATTCATCTCTGGATTAATTTCTGTGGCTGGTTAGCTTTATTTGTAGATATTTTATCTTTTGGGGGTGATTTAAAATTTTGGTTTTCTTGGTTTCCTTTGTGACGTTCTCATTGTTAATTTAGAGTAGTGTTTCCTCTAATGGCATCTGTCTTCTTAGGATGGTACTTGGACTTCTTCTCCTGGTACTTGGACCAGCATGTTGCTGCTTGAGCTAGTTCTTTGTCTAGCACTGCCTGTGGGCTGAGCCAACCTGTGGAGATAAGTAAATAAATATATACATATATATATTCATAAGTGTCTAGGTTTTGTTTCTCTAGAGCACCCTGCCTGACACAGCAGTCAAAAAATAATGAAATAAAATAGAGGAAAACCCCAGTTGGAGAGAAAATAGAAAATATTAAAAATTAGAGCAACTTAAAAATGGTGTAAAAGGATCATCAGATGATAGAGTGTTTGCTTTTGACCTCCTTGATCTGTCACATTATACTTCGAATGCATTCTGTATGAAATCCAGGTTGGGTGAATTGGTAGAGATAGTAACAGGAGTAATGTTTCCTTGGCTACAGCTGGATAGGTTGGAGGGAAATAGGGAGCTAAGAAAAAGGAGTAAAAGAAAGAAGAAAATGTCCTAAAAATAATGTGGTAATGATTATACAATACATCTTGATATGATTGCACTATAATATGGTATTTGGATTATGTTCCAACTAACATTTTTATGTTTTTTAAATCATTTTATTGGGGGGGTGGAGGTCTTACAACTCTTATAACAATCCATATAAATGTTTTGAAAATGATGATGTCAGCATATACACAAATGTGCCTGATATAACTGATGTGTGGAATGTTATAAGAATTAAAAGAGCTCCTAATAAAAATGATTTTTTTTAAAAGAAGATATCCTTAAAAATTCTACATGGGGGTCAGATCTGACTTAAGGACAATGAGTTTGGTTTGGGCATTAAGTTTATATCTGTTCCTTTAGTGATTATCTATTAACTTGTTTTCCCCTTAAGAATACTATGAAGACTTTCGGATGTTTTGGCTATAAGTAACCTACTTCTTAGATGTGAACTGTTTATGTTCTATATTTGACATGGATCTTTTTTGGCAACACTGCGGATTGTGTATCATTACTGCTTTTTATCGAGTGACTTTGTTTCAATGTCACCACATTCTGCATAATAGAGCTCAGAATTCCTTCTGCATTCTCTAAATTTCTATGTGGAGTCATTTTTCCTTTCTGCTGGAACTTAATCCTTCCATATTTCTATAAGAAATTCTTTACTGATAATAAAATTTCAGAGTCTTTGTTTTCAAAGGTAATTTTACTAACCATAACTATGTATTGAAAGCATTTTTTCTGGCATGCCTTTTGGTGCCACTATGTTCTTCTTATTGAAAATAATTTGTCATTTTTTTTACTTTTCTGCTGCTTTTAGTATCTTTATTTCCAGTGTCCTTTCATATTACTCTTCTGTATCTAGATGGTCAGTTATTTTTATTCAAATATCTGAGACAGTGGGATGTTCACTTATCCTTGAATCTGGATGTAGACACCTCTCAACATTTTTGGAAAATTTCTAGTTCTTATTATTTTCAAACTCCTTCTTTCTCCTTAGATGTAGCCAGAATTTGTATCCTATGCTTTGAGTTTGAATCAGAAAGGACAAGCCCCTGGAGAAAGCCATCAGGCTTGGAAAGCTAGAAGGTCTTTACCATCCTGAATGGGATGGATTGACACAGTGGCTGCCACGGGAGCGAGAGCCTGGTGATTCTGTGCAATGTTCAGCCCGATTGTGCGGTCGGATCACTGAAGCACCTCTGCACGGGGAGTTAGTGATTAGTTTAGTTTACAGGTTAGGAAGTGAATTGTAACCTTAGTTTTGCTCATTACAAAGGGCTTCCTTCAAATTACATCTGAAATAAGGGACGAGTTTTTATATATATGACTAGAGCGATGGTGATGACCAGTCTGAAATTCTTAAAACACCAGAGAAAGAAAGCTTACCCGAGGAAGAGTGTTTATGAAAGTCCTGCTTCTAACATGAGACAAACTGTTCTTTGTTCTTGTTAAAGATTGTGAGCAGTGAGTTAAATAATATTAATGGCTGGGATTGTCAGTACTTAACCGTACTTTCCTTGTACAAGTGATTTTATTGATCGATACAGACTCAATGTAATAGGGGCAGATTATTTTTACTGATTTTATCGAAACCTTAACCAAGTTTGTTAGTGCACCACATATCTTTAAATAGATCTAGATGATGATGTAGATTAAGAAAAGCAAACCACCATCCATCTCTTTTTGATCTGTTAATAACTTAAATCCATCATTGCTAGCAACTGTTTTCAGATTCTGTTGTGCATACATGTGGCGGTTGTGCCTGGTTAGAAATCCTATAACTTTGTTTCAGTGGTTGGTTTTCATACAATTAAATCCTTGCCACTTATCCAGTGTTTGGCAGACAAGTTTGGCATCATAATTGATGAAATAATTGACGAAATATAAAGAAGAGAAAAAAATTGAATCCTTTGTTGGTATAGGCAAGGACCTCCAAATTCTTAGGTTTTGTGGTTATTTTTAGGAGACTTTTGTGCTAAGCTGAACTCATTTTATGAAAGCTACAGATAAATACTTGGAATAACTTGTGACACTTTTAAAAGTTCAGATTTTAACTCTAAAGAATTATTCTACTTAATGTGAAGTGTGCTTTCTTTTCCTCAGTAATTTGTTGGATTTCTATTGATCATCTAAATGATTAACATTTCATTTTAAAGAATTTTGAGTATAAAACAATATCTCTTTTTGGGGGGGGTTATTAAATGAGTCTTTATTGTTTTCTTTTGTAGTTCTTAACTTGCTGGGCATTCCACTGCACCACTGTTGATGTCATCTATGATGTCATGAGGGTGATGCAGTCCACAGACTGGGCAGTCCCCAGGATCTCTTTAATGGTCCCAGAGAGTTCTCTGGCCAAAGATCAGTGCTGCATCTGAGGCGCAGTGCCGACAATCTCATCAAAACCTGACATTTCCACTATGCTTAATGTTTTTCTGCTTCTTTTTATCCCTGGGTGGTTCCTTGAGGGCTTTGATGATAAGGGCAGAGGCAGAAGGTACCACTTCAATCTGGGCTTGTCAGTTCTGAATGGTCAGCTTCACAGTAATCCTTAAGCCCTTCCAGTCACCAGTTGCCTTGGCAATCTCATATCCAACCTTCTTTGGAGACAAACCCAGCGGGCCGATCTTGGGGGCAAGCTTTGCCCCCGGTGCACCTTAAGTACATGACTTTGATCTCGTTGGGGTCGAACTTGGGTAGCATGGCGGAGGCAGCTGGTGTCGGATGAACCCAGATGCGGGACGACTGAAGAAAGTTGCACCCCAAAACAATATCTTAATGTTATGAGCGTAGGCACACAGATGATGTCTTTAAATAAAATATACACTTCTTATAAGGAAGTAAATAAAGCCAGTAATTAATGCATTTACATAATACATACTCATTCACTTTATTTGGGCTGGCCAAGTGGAAGGCAGATCCACAGGGCT